>JAHIAM010005404.1:0-79832 GCA_021605205.1 Aegilops longissima
CCATGACCAATCCCTTTGCAACGAGCAAAGGCCATGCGGCACCTCTTCGATGCAGACTCGATCACTTGACATGTCTAGTCGCG
Organism: Aegilops longissima; assembly: GCA_021605205.1. Classification (NCBI taxonomy): domain Eukaryota; kingdom Viridiplantae; phylum Streptophyta; class Magnoliopsida; order Poales; family Poaceae; genus Aegilops; species Aegilops longissima. The sequence continues at coordinate 84 of JAHIAM010005404.1, forward strand.
GCAAGCTCCACCACCCGCTTCACAAGGCCAAAATAACTGCTAGTATAGCTTCGCTGGCCACAATCGATTATTAAATCCTTCATGGCCAGTTCGCCACCCGGCAGCTCGACCAACTATTTCAGCGCTTGATCATCAAGCACCGATGTTCGCACAAGATAACGCGATCGTAATAGCTTCCCCGTGGAATTCCCTTCCTTGGCTCGAAAGAACTCCACAGCATTGGACACACTGTGTGGCAGATCCGCAAAAGCCCCTAGGCGATCTGAATCCGGGTTAGTAAAAGGTACTTCCTCTCTCAGATACTTGCTTTCAGCATGTTAAAAGCTTACCACCATGCATCTTCTTTGGCCTCCGGATCTCCTGAGAGCGTCCTGGGCCTCATTCCAGGCGGGCCTCTCGCGGCCTAGAGAGCCTTGGTAAGCCTGCCTTCAACCACGCCGGCCTCCAAGGCCTCAAACTTCTTCACCGCTGGCCCGGAGCTCCTGCCTGACCTCGCCGACCCGGCCTTGAGCTTTACGGTGGCTTGCTGCTGGACAACCTTCCTCGGCTTCGTCAGTAGATTCTCGCAGGCTCACTCGTCGCCGCCTTTACACATATTATGACACCCGTCAATATTCACCGCTTACTCTTTCCAAATACATAGCAAGTATTACTCAACTTTCTTCTTGTGGAGCTGAATCTTCAGCCGGGCTGGTTCCGCTGCTCGGTCCGCCCAACCTCCGCTTTCAGTTCAGTAGACTTCGTAGCATGCAAGGTCACTGGCCAAGCCGATGCCTCGTTTATCACAAATTATTCTCCCAAAGGGTTGATCCGTCTGCCTTTTCTTTTCAACACCGATGTTCTCTGGGCTACCGCAAGCATGGGGTGTTCTCTCTCACGTGACTTACCTCGAAACCTTTCAACAGATTGTTGCAGTGCCTCGCTTATTCCGCTCTTGACGGATCAATTTTCGATCACCGTGCATCTATACGGATACGGTGTTTCGCCCACAATGGAGGCGCCTATAGTGCTCCATCAAAGCTTCTGCCCCCGGTGCCTCGCTGGACAGGGGCCATCGGTGGAATTGGCGCACTCTCCTTCGGGGAAGGCGCGCCGGATTCCGGGCTGTATCGTCCCCGAATCGATTCGCCGAGGGCCAAACTGAATACGCCCTCTTCGCTAGCCCATGGGGATCTGCCCCATGTCCGGCAATGAGGTCTCGCTTTGCGCGCCCCGACAGCATCTGCCTCGCTCGAAGGGTCCTCCCGGACAACACTTCGTGTCGTCCTTGGCCTCAGGGGAATAAGCGGGTGGCAGCGACATACTGGCCATTTCCGCCGGATCCAACGAACCTCCAAATGAGGATCGCTGGATGCTGCCACGGGCCGGATTGCAATGGCACAATTAACCACGTCAAAACAATAAAAAGGAGAGGCCGGGTACACTTATGTACGAGAGTCATTGTACTTACGATGTGGCCCGAGGCTTAGTGCGGAGACGTCACTCTGGACTGCTGGCAACGTCCCACGCGGTATTGACCGCAGGGGCGCCCTTCCCCTTCTTGGGTGTTCCCGCATCTAGATTCCTGGGGGGGCCCCTCTTCTTCTCCTTAGGGGGAGGGTTCTTCTCCTCCTCCTCCTCCCTTTCCTTGTCGTCGTCCTCAAGGATGGAGGAATGGGCTTCCTCGTCTTCGGACGTCACGTCCGAGGTGTTCTTGCGACGGGGCCACTTTTTCGCCTCTTGGCCTTCTTCTTGGCTTCTTCGGGCGCCTTTATATGGCGCCGACACTAGCATCTTCGCCAGACGCTGGATGATCGGTTCTTCAGCAGCGGAGCCGGACATCGGATCCTCTTCGCCTCTCCATCCAATCCTCAAAAAGCAATGATAAAACTCAAACATCATCCTCAAGCAAACAAGTAGGGATACGCTAAAATAACATACCGCCGGGCGTAGGTGTTTAAAATCATGCCCACGGTCTCAATCTGTGGCCGCCGGTTTTCTTGCCCTTAAATAGCAACTTCCGTGCACCTTCGTGAGTGGTTTCAAGAGCCTCTGTGGTTTGGTGCTTCTTCGCATTAAACCCCAAAGAGGGCGATTTCATACTGGCACGGAGAATCCGCGAACTAGCATCACCGGATTACATCGACAATCTTGACGCTCTTGGCTATCATACTTGAGCGCTGCTGCTCATAGCGCCTGTCACCATCGTAACACCCGCCTGTACTTTTCTGACCCTGGAGGTGAGTCGATGGGAGCACCGAGCGAATTCGGCAGCCGCGCCTGTGGTGCCTGGGGTTCTGTGATGTAGAACCATTGTTTCTTACCTTTATCGCCTCCACGGAAGTACCTTTCGCCAGAGACGCTGGACAGCTTACTCACCATGGCCTCAGACTACAAGGTCTGGCCATCCACCACCTTCGCTTCACGTTGAAGACTTTGAGCCATAGCCCAAGTGGGTTGATGATGGAGGAAGGCCTCACATACTTACCACATAAACGCATTTAAATGTTGAGGAAGGAGTTAGGGATAGATCGTGAAGTTCATCCCATAATAATACATCAGCCCGCCGGATTTAAAGGGTGGAGGGGAACCCTAGTCCATGGAAGAAATGAGGGATGAATACCACCTCTCATGGCTTCGGGCGGGGACCAACTCTGTCCCTTAGCCGGCAGACGATGGGTGATTTCCTTCGCCAAGTATCCGACCGCCCGAAGCTCAGTAATGTCCTCATCCTTGATGGAGGAGACCATCCGCTCGCCCTGACCTCCGGATCCGGATATGGTTGAGTGCTAGCTCGAGTGGAAAGGAGATAAGAACTTGGGCGCTGGAGCTCGAGTTTGGGAGGGCATAGATGGAGAGAAGGCGTGGGAGAGGAAGAAGGAATCCTTATCCCCTTATAAAGGCTGTAATATTGAACGCCTCCCCCACTCTCCTTAGAATTCGCCTATTCCCAAGGGCTGTATAAATAGCATGGTTGGGTTACCCATGCCCGCATTGATGAAAAACCCATGATAAGGGGACGGAATCTCTGCTTTGACAAGACGTGCCAATGGCAACCGCGTCTCGGGACGTTGAGCGGCGGACACAGAGGCGGTTCGGAATTGTGACCGGTCGGACGTGATGTCATGCTGCAAAAATTTGTGAGCGGATTGGATTTGTGTAAAATTATATTTTCTCTATGGTTGTGTATGGTGTGTGTGACAGGTCCGGATACTATCATTGTGTCCGAAGACTATCTTCGAGTTCGGTAAGAAGGGAACCCACCTTGCAATGCCGAAGACAATCTACGCATAATTGAAGCCAGGTTCAGGGGCTACTGAGGGAGTCCAGGACTATGGGTTCCAAGGTCCTACCGTATCCATGGGCCGGACCGACAATGTGAAGACACAAAGGTCAAGACTGCACCTGCTTCCTGGATTGACTCTCCTTGGCATGGAGGGCAAGCTTGCCGACTAACTATGAAGAATCCTTCTTATGATACCGACTCTATGTAACCCTAGATTCCCCCCGGTGTCTATATAAGCCGGAGGGTGTAGTCCGGAAAGGATATACTCATTACCATAGTCATACAGGCTAGACTTCTAAGGTTTAGCCATTACGATCTCGTGGTAGATCAACTCTTGTAACACTGATATTCATCAAGATCAATCAAGCAGGAGGTAGGGTATAACCTCCATAGAGAGGGCCCGAACCTGGGTAAACATCGTGTCCCATGTCTCCTGTAACCATCAACCTTAGATGCACAGTTCGGGACCCCCTACCCGAGATCCGCCAGTTTTGACACCGACAGGCGGTCTTGCTGGTTTTGGGCAAGTTCCCCCGGTAAGGCTCTTGCCGGGGCTACGTAAGCTGCCTTGCGGAGGAGAGCCCACCTTGTCCCTTCGCTCCTCGTGCCTCTGTCTTGGCGTTGCTCTAGTAGTCTTGTGTCTTTGCTTCCTCTTCTGCCAAGGCTAAGCACGCCTCTCAAGAGGCAGTGGTTGTGACGTCCCGCAAGACAAGTAAAGGCACAAAATGACCCCTACTTTTGTACACTGACATTTTATCTAAGGAATGTAACTATAGCGTGGGCCTATGAAACACGCTACTGCTATAGTAACTACAGTGCTTTGCAGCAACAAGCGTTACTACTATGCCTTTCTCCTTTATTTTTATTTTTCTTTTGTTTATCTTTATATTTTATTTTTTTCATTTCTCCTTTTTCTACTTCTTTCATTTTCATTTACTTTTCTACTTGTTTTCCATTTTATTTTTTTCTTTTAGCAGTAGCGCTCTATGCAGGAAATGCGCAACTACAAGGAAGTTAGCGGTAGCACGCTTTTTGCAACCGCGCTGCTACTATTCCTATCCTACGGCAACAACGTGGGAATTATAGTAGTAGCGCTTTTTTGAGCAGACGCGCTGCTGCTACCACTATAGTTGTAGCGGGCTTTGTTGACGCGCGCTACTACTAAGTAGCAGTAGCGCTCTATTGTAACCAAAGCTAGTGCTATACCTCTATGTATAAGGTTTTCCCTAGTAGTGCTTGAATGTGTTGGTTTCAGCATGTTGTTAAAGCAGACGATAAATGGAAGGCAATGTTACCTACAACAGGCTTAAGAGCCATCAAATATTACAATTCAAACTGGTATTGTTGAAAATGAATAGAACATAGGTAATGCTTAAACATCACACTAGATAAATGTGTAAAACTGAAATACAGGGCATGTGTTAACTACACCAGGCATAACTTGAACCAAATATAGCCGTTCAAACTGGTATTGATGCAATCGAGCGGCACAGTTCTGACTTGGACATAATGAACATCACATTTCAAATGATCAGTATAACAACCAAATATAGTCGTTGAAAACTGGACAGAGTTTCACTGCAACAACCCTAACAAGCAAATACAAATAAACAAGGCATATGCTTGAAAACTAGAGAAATGTTCACATTAAACAATGGGACAAGCAAATACAGATAAACAAGGCATCTGCTTGAAAATAGGACAAATGCTCACTGCAACCAACCTAACAACCAAATACAGATAAACAAGGCATCTGCTTGATAACTGGACAAATGCTCACTTCAACCAACCTAAGAACCAAATACATATAAACGAGGCATATGCTCGATAATTGGAAAATGCTGACTGCAACCAACCTAAGAACCAAATACAGATAAACAAGGCATCTTCTCACTATAAACAACCAAATATAGCCATTCGTGAAACTAAAGTGCACAATTCATACTTAAACATCACATAGCCCTATTGAACAATACATTTTTGCATAAATGAAATAATTAAACACGACACAGTAAAAACACTACATGGCAAATTCTACTACAACAAAGGGTACGGGTTGGCAAGCTAGAAAAGGTAAGATTTGCTAATAGGACGTTGCCTCACATGTCATGGACAGGATCCTTCCAGTTGGAAGAGCACAGACCCATGGTGCACTCTCTGATGTCACTGATGGCCTATTTCACCTTGGAAGAACCTTTGTGGGTGCCCTCCTTGATAGAGGCGAGGGTCCCGATCTTTCGATGAGATGATAACTATCGATTTGGTGGAGACGACTTTGATGATAACGTGCATGACGTTGCGCCTTAGCAACCTCTAAACCAACTCCGAGACGTTATTGACCACGCCGAAGCATGATCAACCAGACAACGAAGATCTATTCCTGCAAGCAATCAAAGAACAAGCAAGAATATGGTAATGCAATCTGAATATTGATGAAGTGTTGATAAAAGTGGGGTCTCATAAGCGGTCTTGGCCTGGTCGTTGGACACAAACAAAGTACAAGAAGTTGCAGCAATGGCTAACTTTTAATTAAATAAAACCCCTAGGAAAAAGCTACTAGATGGACCTACTTATATAGGAGCAAGGGGTGGTGGCCAAGGAGGTGGGAGGACGTCCCAAGGCAGCCGAAAACTAATCCTAGGTCGTACAAGGATCATGGGCCCAAGTGGAGGTGATGCAACACCTTTGGACTTGTAGTTTCACTCGGATTCTGTCATAGCTGCAGCGTCAGATTGTTTCGTCGATAACTCAACGCGCCGTACGAATTTTAAGCTGAATCCAATTGGGTTGGAAAGAGCATGAAATCTACTTTCCAACAAAAAAATAATGACCCAATTCGGAGTCCGTATGAAAGAGGTCTTGGTGTTTTGAGTCAGGTATGTCTGTGTAATCCGAATACGAATCCAGAATGTGAGAGACTTGGACTCTATCTTCTCTTGGCCCAAAAGAGACGTGAGAGGACTTTTTGAACAACACCTAAAATTATCTTTTCCCCGTATCTTCGTATGTGGATTGTACAAATTTCCCACACACCTGCAATTAGACATGGCACAAAAGTTTGTGAAGTATTTTTGTCCTGGATGATATAAATAAATTATTGCATAGTTTGCATTAGAAATCACTTCCGATGAGATGATAAATATCGATTTGGCAGAGAACGACTTTGAAGATCCAACTACAAACATGCACTACGTTGCGCCTTATAGCAATCGCTAAACCAATCTCCTGAGGTTACTGACCATGTCAGATCACGATCAAGCTGACCACGAAGGTCTATTCTTGCAAGCAATCGAAGAACAAGCAAGAATATGTTAAAAGCAATCTGAATATTGCGAATATGAATTAAGTATTGATAAAAGCAGGGTTTCTTAAATGTTCTTGGTCTAGTCATTGGACACAAACGAAGTACACGAAGTTGCAGCGATGGCTAACTTTTAACTAAATAAAACCCCCAGGAAAAAGCTACTAGATGGATTTACTTATATAGCAGCAAGGGGTGGCGACCAAGGAAGTGGGAGGACATCCCAAGGCAGCCAAAACCTAACCCTAGGTCGTACAAGCCTCATGGGCCCAAGTGGAGGTGATGCAACTATCGGATTACGGGTTCTGGCAAAACCCTTGAGGTTCGAACTCTGGTGTGCGCAAGAAGAACTCTCTCCCCCTAGCTCACTCACTCACCACGATCTCAAAGCCTAGCTCGCCGAACCCACGGAACAAGGGACACAAGTGTTTATACTGGTTTGGGCCACCGATGTGGTGTAATACCTACTCCAGTCTGGTGTGGTGGATTGCCTTGTAGGCTGAGGATGAACAAGTACAAATGGAGAACAGCCTCTTGAGGAGAGGTGTTCTTCAAGCTCGGTGAGCTGGTGCGTGCGAGGATGGAATGGATCCGGTCTAAGTTTCGTACCCCTCCTATGGTGGTGGTTAGTCCTATTTATAGAGGCCCGGGTCCTCTTCCCAAATATTAGGCGGGAAGAGATCACACAACGGCCAATTTGAAGGGGAACAGCTAGTAGAAGCTATCCTGACATAAGGTGGTATTTTCCTGCCAAAGGCTCTGGTGGTGACGCCGTCGTGGGCTCCGCGATGACCTCCATCCTACCGTCTTGCTGGTCTTGGTCTCAGCAGTAATCGAGCATGGAAACCTTTGCCCGATGCCTGGACCTCACCGCGGCCGCCTTTAGCACCAAAGAGGAAACCAGATTCGCGCCACCGGGCGCCTCGCCTGCCTTTGTCGTCATAGCTCACGTCATGGGAACCTCACGAGGTGCCCCTCTCCTTGATCTCTCCGCTCCTTGCGAGCCATCCTAGTGAGGCTGCCCCTAAGGAGGTCTTGTGTCGTCCGCCTCGCGAGGCTTGGCCCCTCGCGAGGGTCTTGAGTGTTTGCTGGTGACGATGGTCCGTACCAGGCCGTTAGGGGAGCCACGCCATGGGCCGTATGCAGGCAAGTCTGGGACCCCCGTTCCTAGAACACCGATAGTAGCCCCCGGGCCCAAGGCGTGCTCGGACTTGGCTTCGAGGCGAAGCCATGGGCCAAATGCGGAGCGCTGCGGGCCCCAACCGCCTGCGGCCTTGATTGACGCATGGCGACTGATGGGACATGGGCGTCTCCGCTTCCCCATGCTACCTCGGCAACTGCCCAACTTGTCGTGTTCCTGGTGCATGCAGAAAAGCAATCATTACCTGCGATTGTGGGGGTCGTCGATTGGCCTCCTCCTGCTATAAATGGGGAGGGGGCGGTGCCCCCGTCGCCCATCTCTTCCTCCATTATTCTTGCTTCTTCTTCTTCCTCCGTGTTTCACCGCATGGCGGCGACACCCATGGTGCCGATACGGAGATTCTCGGCCGCCAAAAAGGGAAAAGCCCCCCGCGAAGAGCCGGGGCCACTCCCGCCGAAGAAGAGACTAGCCCGCTACCGCGACGTCGTCGTGAGGTCGGAGGTGACGATGCCTTGTCATGAGCGGCCTCCTCCCAGATATCCGCTACCTTTGTACGCCCAGGCAGAGGGCTCTGGAGGAGGAGGCGGCAATCAGCGCCGACCGCGCCGCCGCCCCTGGAACCCATGCCGAATGCTCCTCGCGTGAACTGGTGGTGTGGGCAGCGATGCCACCGCGCTCTTGGATTCGCTTCCCATAGTTCTTCTCCGACGAGATGCCGCCGAGGGGTCCCCTCAAGTTTTGGCTGCAGCACACTGAGTGTGATGCCTCGGCGACGGGGGCGGGGGTTGAGGTCGTCTCCCCGGGCAAGATCTTCATGAACCTCGGATGGGGCAAGGTCGCCCGAGCTTGCCATGCGGAGGGCGCCCTCGCCATCCACTTCGAATACGATGGCGCCTCCACGATGTTCTTCATGTTCTTCGATGAGGAAGGCTACCGCCAGGAATGCTGCCCTGGAGGGGGTTGTCGGGATGGCACAACAGTAGGAGCCGGGATTGCTGTTGGCCTCGCCAGCAGTTCCTCCGGCAGCAGCGATGGCTCTTGGGAGTCTAGTGACTCTCCCGAGCCCTACGAGACCCCAGAGACAAGCGACGACTGCTACGTGCCCCCGAGCTCTCGCCGCGCCCAGAGCGCAGCAGCAGCGTCCGTCCACCGCTGCCGCTAATCTGGATGGGGTGGGCGTCGGCCTCCCTTGGCCCACTATTGATGATGGCGATAGTGGCCTCCCGTATTTATAGCTTCCGATAGTCTTTTCCTTTTGTTCCCTGTGAGGAATCAAGATGAACCCCACGGGGGTGTGTAAAGAATCTGTAGTGCCTTTTGTGTTAATATCATCCCCATTATAAAAGCTTATGTTCGCGCATCTTGCTCCGGCTTGGTCCTCCCTTTCCATCCCTGCGGCTGCCCGGCGCTCTACGCTGACAGGCCCCAGTCCCCAGGCAGGCTTCAGCCATCGCTGGTATGCCAGGTCACGATGCCGTGGTCAAGGCCAGGAGGTTAGCGGCCCGAGGTCCGGTAAGAGCTCCTGAGGCGCGATGCTTAGGAGGTCCCCCTTAGCATGCAAGTGACTCCCGGAAGGTAGGAAAAGTAAGCGGCATCGCCGTAGCAAGGCTGCATGAGCTAGGACTTCTGTGTCTCAGGGCCGGGCCGGCTTGAATGCATGACTTATCTTTGGCGATCCTGGATCGAGTCCTTGTGTCGCACGTGGCTCGTGCGTCGGTGGCGGTACTACTAGGTCAGGCTCATGTTAGATCCCTCCTCATCTCATGCCCTCCCGAGTGCTCTGCATTCTCGGGTCCCGACCCTTGAGCAAGGCTCAGCCGCCACTGGTATGCCAGGTCATGATGTCGTGGTCAAGGCCAGGGGGTGAGGGTTGGAGAGTTGGTAAGAGCTTCTGAGGTGCGGTGCTCAGGAGCCCCCCTTTCATGGGCAAGCGAATGGCACGAGAGAAGGAACAAGCTGATGGGGCCACCAGTAGCTAGCGCTCCGGAGATTCCTGCGAGTTAGTTGGAGAGGGAATATAGCCCGTGATCGCGTTGGTTACCAAGCTGTTGATTGTTCCACAAGAAGACGAAGGCACTGAGGATCTGATGAGGTGACGTGCGCGGAGCGGGCCACGAGCCAGAGCTCGATCCCCTAGGTTTATCAGCGTTGCAGGGACGGACCCGAGCACAAGCGTCGTGCCGATATGTGGAGCTCTCGCCGTGGGGTAAACAGGAGGTCGGTCAGCAATGCGTAATGCCGCGAGATGTAATCAAACAAGTGATAGCCACAGGGAAACCATGCAAGGAGATAAGCTAGTTCAGATAGATGCAAGAACGAGACATGCCACTGGGACGGACCCGAGCGGCCTGGGAATGATACAGCCCGAGGGGCGCCCCCGACTGAGTAAGCTAAACATGCAAAAAGATACATGCCACAGGGACAGGCCCGTGCGACCTTGGAATGGTGCAGCCCGAGGGGCCCTCCTAGCTGAGTAAACTTCGAAATGGTCACCTGGTGCCATTACCGAAGAAGTGTTGAGGTAGCTGAAGGTGCGCGATGAAGGAGTCGCTCCTCACGAGACACTAGGGCCCTGAGCCTTAGGAGGATCTGGGGGCTCATGTGGTTCCTTGAGGACCGTCGCCATCTCCGCCTGGACTGCATGATGCCTGGCCTCCTGAGCCGCTAGGATGCTCCGCAAGCGGCACTGGAAGGTGACAGCCGCATTCAGCAGGCCCAATGGCATGCGAACGTAGCTGTGAGGTGGACCCTCGAACCACCCAACGCGCGAAGGCCAAAAGCGCTCTTGAGATGCAGCCCTATTGAGCCCTAGGATGTCGACGCAGACGCGCAGCCCGCCGTCCTCGCCAGGATTGGGAATTGTGCCGGGTGGTGGGCGGCGGTCGCTACGTATGTTCCTTGCCTCTTGAAGCTCCTAGGTCGCCTTGATGATGAACTCCTGAGCACCCGACGCTCCTCGCCCAATGCCCTCCTGAGGGAAACATGCGGTGAAGCACGCCTCCACATGGTGCTCGAGCGCCTCCCTCATGACGTTGGCTAGGTCTGAGGCCCTCCAGAAGAGAGCCCCCGAGCCTTGCCCAAGGAGGGCACCGGGAACGCCTTCCTATGCGAGGGAGGGAGGCACCCTAGCTGAGGGTGTGGTTCCTGAGGTGGTGCCACTAGCGATGCCACTCTCCTGAGGCCCTGGACGGAGTAGCTACTTCTTCTTCTTGGGGATGGCCTTAGGAGGGTACAGGGTGCCTTCGTTGTCAGGGTCTTCGATTGCTGCGGCTTGGAAGGCGCGCTCCAGGGAGCACACAACATCTCTTTCTTCGCAGGGGACCGTGATGACTCCGCTGCTTCCTGGCATTTTGAGGACGTTGTAGCCGTGGTGGGTCACTGCCATGAACTTGCCCAATGCCGGGTACCCAAGGATGGCGTTGTATGGTAGACGGTTGTGGGCGACGTCGAAGTCAATGAGCTCGGTGCGGTAGTTGTTGGGATGTCCGAAGGTGACAGGGAGGCGGACCTGCCCAATTGGGGTGGTGGAGCCGTCGGTCACTCCTGAAAAAGGCTTGGTAGGTTGTAGCACATCGTATGGCACTTGGATTCTATCGAACGTATCAATGGACAGGACATTGAGCCCTGCACCATCGTCGATGAGGGTCTTGGTGACTTGGACATTGCTGATGACGGGTGAGTAAAGCATTGGGAGGGCGCCGGCAGTAGCCACGCACTTGAGCTGGTCTGACGAGCTGAAGGTGTTGGCGCACTTGGACCACCTGAGCGGGCGCGTGGCCTCAGGCCTGGGAAGGGCCGTGTTAACCTCGCAGGCAAACTGCTTGAAGATGCGCTGGGAAGCTGGGGCCTGTGCACCGCCCAAGATGCAGGCAATAGTGCGCGGCTCCTGGAAGCCCCCAGCCCCCTCGTCCTGATGGTGGTCGTCGATCCTTCTTGGTGGTGGCGGCAACGGAGGGAGGCCAGGATTTCCCTGAGGATAGTCCTCACGAGGCTGGTCCCTCGAGGCGCCCTCACGAGGCTAGTCCTATTAGTGGTCCTCACGAGGCCGGTCGCGCCACTCCTGACGGGGGTCGCGGTCATCCCAGCGTCCTCCGCTTCGTCCTCCTCCTTGGCCGTAGCCCCGGTCATTGTGCTCGGGGCGTCGACCGAAACGTCCATATCGGATGGCCCTGAGCTCCTGGCAGTCATTGGTGTTGTGGATGTGTACGTTGTGGAAGGCACAGAAGAGAAAGCTGCTCTTGGACGACTCGGGGTGGTCCCGACCATGCTTCGTGTCCGGCTCCCCCGCAAGCACAGCTACTCCCTTGTGCTTCACGTCCTTGGCCTTGGATTTTTTCTCTTCTAGGTCGGTAGCAGGGAGCTCGAGGAGTGAGAGGCGCCCCTCCTCAGCTCTCGCACAATTGGTCACCATGTTGAACATCTCCAGTGCCGTGCATAGCTCCTCATGGATAGCAAGCTCCTCCTTCATCTTGACATCGCGGACGCCATCAAAGAACGCTGAAATGATGGCCTCATCCGTCACCTTAGGAATATTGAGGCGAACGTTGTTGAAGCGCTGGATGTACTTCTGCAGGGTCTCTCCTGGATGCTGCTTGATGCGGCGTAGGTCACCCGCGGCCGGTGGGCGGTCGCGAGTGCCCTGGAAGTTGGTGACGGAGCGGTGGTGCATCTCACCCCAGGAGGAGATCAACCCCGGAGGGAAATTCAGGAGCCATGAGCAAGAACCATCCTTGAGAGCCATAGGAAACCAGTTCGCCGTGGCTTTCTCGTCGCTGTTGGCCGCCTTGATGCTCAGCTCGTAAAGCTGAAAGAACTTCGCAGGTTCAGGGGTGCCGTCGTACCGCGGGGGCAGGTCTGGCTTGAACTTGCCTGGCCAGACGATGCTACGCAACTCCGGAGTGAAGGCGTGGCAGCCTGCTGTGTCCACCGAGGCCCGTCGCAGGGGCGGAGCTTAATCTTGATGCCCACGCGCTGCCGCCGCGGGTGGTGCGCGGTCTTGACGTGGTGGCGCCGGGAGTGCCGGAACATCGTCTCGCGGTCGGGGAACTTCTTGGCAGCTTCCTTCTTCATGCATGGGCGCCCGGCGCCGTGGGTCGCGCCGACGGTCCATGCGTCTTGGTGACAGGGCGCCGTCTTGGTGTGGAGGTGGCGGAGGCGCTCCGTGAGCTACATCGCCCGTAGCTGGAGGAGGGCGAGGCAGCAAGTGGGACGGTGCGGGGGAGCCCCAGGCGGTGCTGACGAGCTCGGCGATGCGGTCCAGCCAGTCCTCGTAGAGGTCGTCAACTGGGCGGTAGCGCAGGAGCTCGCGTGTCATGAGCAGCCCGGCCTGCGCGTCCGTGGGCGCGCGACGATCGAGGGACAGAGTTAGCGACGGGGTGGCGGTGCGGCCGTCCCGCCGCACAGAGGGGTGCAATAAAGATGCTTGCTGCTCGTTTCCTGCCGGGCCGATGGCGGCGTTGGCGGCGGGTGATGGAGAATGACGGGGAGGCCCTCCGACAGGAGCTGTCTGAGCGACATGGGCGGCTAGGGCAGCCCGACGCTCGGCGCGAGCTCGACGCGCGTCTGCCATGGACGTGGTGGAGTGTGGATCCAAAGTTTTAGTGCACCGCTACCTGGCGCACCAAGTGTCGGATTACGGGTTCCGGCAAAACCCTTGAGGTTCGAACTCTGGTGTGTGCAAGAATATCTCTCTCCCCCTAGCTCACTCTCTCACCACGATCTCAAAGCCTAGCTCGCCGAACCCACAGAACAAGGGACACAATAGTTTATACTGGTTCGGGCCACCGATGTGGTATAATACCCTACTCTAGTGTGGTGTGGTGGATTGCCTTGTAGGCTGAGGATGAACAAGTACAAATGAAGAACAACCTCCTGAGGAGAGGTGTTCTTGAGCTCGGTGAGCTGGTGTGTGTGAGGATGGAATGGATCCGATGCATCATCCGTCCCACTCCTATGGTGGTGGCTAGTCCTATTTATAGAGGCCCAGGTCCTCTTCCCAAATATTAGGCAGGAAGGGATCCCACAACAGCCAATTTGAAGGGGGACAACTAGTACAAGCTATCCTGACAAAAGGTGGTCTTCGCCTGCCAAAGGCTCGTGGTGACGCCTGCTGGGCTCCATGATGACCTCCGCCTTGCCGCCCTGCTGGTCTTGGTCTCGTAACCGATATGGAAACCTTTGCCCGATGCCTTGGGACTCCTCACCGCTACCGCCTCCTTTAGCACCAAAGAGGAAACCAAGACTCAAGGCCCTCCGGTGCCCGCCTGGCCTTGGTCGTCATGGCTCACGTCATGGGAACCTCACGAGGTGCCCCTCGCCTTGATCTCTCCACTCCTCGCGAGCCATCCTAGTGAGGCTACCCCTGAGGAGGTCTTGTGTCGTCCGCCTCCCGAGGCTTGGCCCCTCACGAGGGTCTTGAGTGTTTGCTGGTGAAGATGGGCCGTACCAGGCCGTTAGTGGAGCCATGCCGTGGGCCGCAGGCAGGCAAGTCTGGGGACCCCCGTTCCCAGAACACCGACAACAACACCTTTTGACTCGTTGTTTATTTGACTGGTGACTGTAGGGAAAACCCCCCCACATATTTCATCATTAATTCTTAGGGCAAATATACAATGTACATGGATTACAAGAGGTAATCAAAAAGGAAGAAAGGTAACAGAAACCTAGATGCTAGAATACAGAACCTCATGGAGGTAGAAATGAAATCCATCTTAACAGCTCCTCCTGATATCTATGCTTGACGTTGTGTTGCATGAGTGTGATATCATGGATGAAAGCACTCCCCCATCTATAAAAACATTGTCTCTCATGCCTGAACACCCTTGCATTCCTGATTATCCAAATGTTCCAGCAAGCAACAAAAACAACCTCAGTAAAAAAAAGGTTTTGCAAAATCTTGCTTAGCTTGCATCACAATAGAAGACATGTCATCCCCAGGGGTCCATGAGACTTGGAGATAATTCCATATTCTCACACTGAAATTACATTCAAAGAATAAATGATTCCTGGTCTCACGTGTCAGCAGAGGACAAAGCACACAATTAACCCCATCATCCAAATGCCAGTGCCTTCTTTCAACCTTATCTTTAGTGTTAAGCCTATCCATAATTAACATCCAGGCAAACACTTTTATTTTCATTGTGCAGGAAGATTTCTATATCCACAAAAGGAGAGGATTGAAAGAGACGTTGGAATGCATGAAAGAATAGAACAACTTGGGCTTGAAAGGATGACACGTCCCTGCCAACACCAAATGTCATTTGCATCCACTTCTCTACTGCAATTTGCCATCAGAGTCTGCACTATCATATACTCTTGGTATGCCTGTGCAGACAAAGGTAAGTGGAACATCTGGGTGATATCCTGGGATTGGAATGCTTCAGAGACAGTAAGCAGGGGATCTTTCGAATAGGAAAAGAGCCTTGGAAATCTTGTTTGCAAGGGGGCCACTGAGTCAACAATCTTCTATTTATCAGACCAGAACAAAGCTGAGTTCCCAGAATTGATTTGTACCCAAGTTGTGTTCCTAAAATGATCCGGCAGTTTACAGATATCTTTCCACCAAAAAGAGCCACATCTATTAGTCCCCTGAGGTACAGAAGAATGGTAATATGTATCCCAAATAGGAGAGACCCATGGCTGATCCATCCTATTTAGGAATTTATGCAGATGCTTAAGCAAAAGAGACATGTTATGTACACCCAAGTTCAAGATGCCCAATCCACCTTTATTTTTGGGCCTACGAATTAGGTCCCAAGCTGCCAAGGATGGTGAGGGCACATCCCTATGCTTTCTCCATAAACACTGCCTTTGTATTCTCTCCAATTTCTTTAGAATTCCAGCAGGAACAAGCAAGCTGCCTAGATAAAAGATGGGCATGGAGGACAATGCAGAGTTCAAAAACTGAAGCATTTCCGCCTGATTTAGAAAAGAAGAACTAGCTAACATTCTTCTCTCCATACAGTCAACAAGGGGCATAAAGTCCACCATTTTGGGCCTGGTAGTACCAACAGGTAGACCAAGATATGTGAAGGGCATTTTACCAACCTGACATCCAAAAGCAGCAGCCAAACCAATGGTGGTGTGCTCATCAACATTTATGGGCACCATGGAAGATTTAGATAGTTAAAAACCAAACCAGTTGAAGTGGAAAACACCTGAAACATGTCCTTTAGAGCTAGTAACTGAGCCCTATCTGCTGGTAAGATAATGAGAGTATCATCAGCATATTGAACTATGGGATAGTCTTGGTCATGACATGGTATAGGCAACTTTAAAATTCCCCTTCTGATCATATCATTTACTACTGACTGCAAAAGGTCAGCAGCAATAACAACGAGTAAGGGTGAAAGGCAATCTGCTTGTCTAACACCGTTTATACAGAGAAATTGCCTTCCAGGTACTCCATTTAAAACGACTGATGATGTTCCAGTGGAAAGCAATTACTTAACCCAAGAAATCCATTTCTGATTGAATCCCTTGTACTTCAGGATCTGCAAGATAGCTTCATGTTCGATGGAGTCAAAGGCTTTCTCAAAATCCAGTTTAAGAATAACAATAGGTCTCTTTGACTGATGGCATTGATGCAAATATTCAAGGGACCAGCCAATACAATCCTAGATAGTCATGCTTTTAATGAAACCATATTGGTTCTTATGAATACACTTCATAATTATCTTTTGGAACCTATTGGCAGCCATCTTGGACAGAAACTTGAGGCCCATCCCAATAAAGGAAATTAGTCTATAATCCCCAACCCCTTCAGGAGCCAACTTCTTTGGGATGAGTGTGATATAAGAACCATTAATATTTTCCAAGTTTGTAGTGCCATTCTGAAAAGCTTCAGCCAAATCATAGAAATCTTGACAAATAATGTGCCAGCATTTTTTGAAGAATAACCCATTGAAACCATCTGGTCCAGGGGCTTTGTCAATGGTCATATGTTTGACAATGTCATCCATTTTCTCTTTTGTAAATAGCTCTGTAAGGAAGTCTAACCCATCAATTGGTTGAAGCAAAGCACTCAGGTCAAAGCCCCTTAATATTCCAGCAGAAACTCCCATTCTATTCTTGAAACAGTTCCATATGATGCCCTCCATCTGAGAATGTTGTGAAACCACAGACCCATCTACATCTTTCAACGAAGTAATGGAATTTCTTCTATGCCTCTCAGTGGCCATAGCATGGAAAATTTTGGTGCTCTCCCCACCAAGTTTAATATACCTATTTGTACACCTCTTCTTCCAACATATAAACTAGAGGTGTAATATTTTTTCCACATGCAATTTGACCACCTTCCTAAAGTTAAATTCAGGTCTATACAATGGCTTGATCTCTTATAAGCCATCAAGACACAAAATTACCTCATTACAATTTGAGATCAACACTTTCAGTTTGGAGATATTCATCTGCTATTTCTTAAGAGCCCCTCTCAAACTCTTAAACTTATCTGCAATCTGGGCAATACTATGAGATTTGTGAGAAGGTTGTTGCCATGATTGCTTAACACAATCCATAAACCCCTCAAGCTGAACCCAGTAATTTTCAAACCTAAAGATTTTAGATTTAGGGTTGGAGGTCTTGATTGACACCACACAAGGCACATGATCAGAAGCAGTTCTGGCCAGAGGCAAAACCTCAGTCATAGGATAGGAGAAGATCCAATCAGCAGATGTATAACCAATCCAGCTGCTCTAATAAGGGATTTTCCTGCATATTGGACCATGTATAAGATCTCCCCTTAAGAGGTAGCTCCAGCAGACCTAGGTGAGCAATGATTTCATTGAAAATGAATATATCATTCAAATCACCCCCAGGCCAGTTTTCACCCCCAGGCCAGTTTTCACCCATAGGTATTTGCAAATTATATAACCAGCTGACAAAGTTATCCCTAGCTTCCCCTTGGCATGGACCATAAACAGAAATTAAAGACCACTGTTCATTATTTTGCTTGGAAATGAACTGCACTACAACTGCAAATTCCTGAATCTCGATCACAGTGCCCCAAAAAGTAGATGAATTCCACACAATCAGAATGCCCCCTAGAAGCACCCTCAGAGGGAGAGGAAGAAAAACTGTCAAATCTTTTAGGGAAGAAAGATCTAATAGACCTGAAATCAAAAGAAGCACATTTGGTCTCTTGGAAACAAGCAACAGCACACTGACTCTCATCCAACTTCTGCCTGACAGCCCTTTGTCTAGCATCAGAATTTAGACCCCTAACATTCCAACATAGCACACTCGAGTTTTTACATGCATTACTCATTAAAACAAATATGAGTAGAGAACAGAGTCTTATGACACTTAATGCCAACAAAAATAGTAAGATCACATGTCTAGCATGGTACATTTAAATTATTACAGGGCACATGAAAAGACAAATGCCCTGCCGACTGAAGAACAAAAGAAGACATCTGCCACCCCCATCTAGCTAGCTGATAACTAAACATTTGCACCATTGTTTGTGGGAGTAGCGGGATCAGCCATAAGCTTCTCCACAGAGATCAGATCATCAGCAATGCCAAGCTCATGGACAATCTGTTGAAGTTTTCTAATAGGAGTTGGAGGTGGAAGATCGTCAACTGGCTCCTCCTACATGTTCTCGGATACTGTAGCAGAAAAAAGGCTTGGCCTTTGGCTTCCTCCTCTTGGACTACATTGGTAACTCCTGGAAGGTTGGCTTGAAACCATCTCTCTGCAAAGATCCATGAGTGCTCCTTCTGACTGAAGTTTCAACAACAGGCGTTGGAGCCAAAGTCTTCTTGGGTCTCCTAACCTTTCTCTGTTCATTTGCAGAAATGACATCAAGTACCATAGGAGGGAAATTTTGGTCTGTCAGATCAAATGACTGATGTGTCGCACAAATAGAAGCAGATTCACTTTGCATAGCTAGGAAAAGAGCCCTTGCCACAAGCCTATGCTCCATTTCAATACTGTCATAAGTCAGTCTTGGTACATCAAAGGCCAAGTCCCAGCATCTTTTGGATAGCAAAGCAGACTGAAAAGGCAACACCTGCATGGGCTTAGGGATTTCATGTATGATCTCAGAGTGTAGGATCGCCTCAAAATTCCTTCTGAATGTCATCCATGGGGGCAACTCAGGCCCACAAAAAACTTTACTAACAGTATTGTCGGTGTCAAAACCGGCGGATCTCGGGTAGGGGGTCCCGAACTGTGCGTCTAGGTGGATGGTAACAGGAGACAAGGGACACGATGTTTTTACCCAGGTTCGGGCCCTCTCGATGGAGGTAAAACCCTACTCCTGCTTGATTAATATTGATGTACAAGAGTAGATCTACCACGAGATCAGAGAGGCTAAACCCTAGAAGCTAGCCTATGGTATGATTGTTGTTCGTCCTACGGACTAAAACCCTCCGGTTTATATAGACACCGAATAGGGTTAGGGTTACAGTAGTCGGTTACAATGGTAGGAGATCTACATATCAGATCGCCAAGCTTGCCTTCCACGCCAAGGAAAGTCCCATCCGGACACGGGACGAAGTCTTCAATCTTGTATCTTCATAGTCCAGAGTCCGCCAAAGGTCATAGTCCGCTATCCGGACACCCCTAATCCGGACTCCTCAAGAGCCCCTAACCAGGCTTCAAATACAACGAGTCCGGTAGCGTAGATTGTCTTCGCATTGCAAGGCGGGTTCTTCTCCAAACCTGTGTACTGTTTGAATAGTGTCCGATTCTTGTAATATCGTGCTTCGTGGCTTCCACGCCCAATAATGGCCATCTTCCACGTGTTGAATGAATGCGAAAAGCCAGGTATTTTTACATTTACCCCCTAGCTGTGCAAATGAGCTGCCTATATAAGAGACGAGGATCTAGATCCAAATCAGACCACCTTCCTTCATGAAGCTATCATCTGAGCGATCCGGATGTAAACCCATTCCATCATGGACGTCGACGCGGCTCCTCCTCTCGCCTCCTAGTCCTCAACCCGAGATTGGGAGAGATGCTCCGTCTCGCACAACGAAGTTAGTGACGCCCAAACCAAGGGTTTCTTCCCCAGCCTTCATGGTTCAGTTCGAGCCGGACTCGCCACCTATAAGGGCGGAAAACAAGCGGAGAGCGCCCCCAGTCCTCCCGAGGAGAGCGGGTATGCCTTGTCCCTTATTTGATAAGAGGGCTCGGATTTCCATTCATCCGCTTTCTCCGTGGCTCCTCGGAGTTCTATGGCCTCCATTGCACACCCACGCCTGCCTCCATTCTACATATTGCGGGCTTCGTGGCCCTTTGCGAGCTGTTTTTGGGCATCGAGGCTCATTTCGCTGTGGAAGAGGTTGTTACGCCTCGCACCCGTTCTCGGGAGGGGTCGATATATCAAGTGGGCGGAGCCGAACTATGGCGCATCGCGGGACCGGATATCTATCCGAACCCGAAGAAGGCGTCCAAGACCGGCTTCGGAATGGTTTTATATAGAAGACGCCCCCATCGGGACCTGTTCGGATCGGCCTCCGGAGTTCAAGAATGCTCCTTTGAAGAAACGCCTAAGCGGCGCCCACGGAGCCCCAGAGGGAGAATGACAGGGACGTCCTATACCTGATGAGCCGAATAAGGTTGTTGGCTCATTCCAGACTGACCATGATCGGAGTCATGGCCATATGCATCATGCGGGGGGTGCAATCGCTCTAGTATAGGGGCCACCCCATGTGGGATTTCAACGGGGAGGATGATGCCACCCGCCATGGCCGTAAGGGGCCGGGATCGGTCGCCGATCTGGTGAAGATCTTGTCCGCATTGTACAAGGGAGAAGAGGAAGAATTTCTTCGCGTCAATCCACAGGGCGGATTTTCTATGTACGATCCTCCAAGCTGGGTAAGCGGACACTTCTTTATGCCCATCCGTTCCATATCCCCATAGTTAAGTACCTTATCTTGTGATTTTGACGCAGGAATTGCACCGGGCCGTGAAGGATATAAACAGCCCACCTCCACAACCTGAGGATCCGGAACGGTCCCTCGATCCGTCCTCCCAAGAGGATCCGGACATATCTGTGGAGCTGATCGATGGGGTATTTTACCAACTGAGCATCGACAATGCCTTGGTTGCCATTACGGCCGATTACCCCGGAATATTTCCGGCCTCACAGGTAATTGAGACCGAAGTACCAATACTTTAGAAATGATCCCTCCGTGCTTATCTTTGACCACCGTATATCAATGGTGTTTTGCAGGGGGAGCCCTTGAGGCGGAAGGCCGAACCTGCGGTGGCTAGCCAACAAGGGGCAGCAAGGCCCAGCAGGCTGAAAAGAAGTGCGGTCCGGATTGAGACGCCGGCGCCACGGTATGGCATGCCGCCTTATTCCCAGGTTTTATTCCCGGAAGGTATGCTAATGCTCGTGCTCTCTTCAGGAAAAAGAGTGCTCGCCGGACTATATCCGGAGAGGCTGCCAATCGAGCCTCCACCAGCCAGGCTCCAAAGCCAGGTCCAAAAGCGGAGGTGAACACGGTCGCAAGGCCGGACGCCTCCGACAGAGGATGCCGACGGCTATCTACCACCAATTCCTAGGTGGAGAGTGCCATGAATCACAAAGCGTCGCGGACTGTTCTTCGTGATGCATGTTTCTCCCAAGAGGCATTGGATGCCTTCAATTCGGAGATGCAAGACTCCGTGCTGCTCAAAATGGTCTAGCAAGAGCCACGGAGCAAGATGTGAAAGACATAAGGTGAGAAAATTTGAAGGTTATATATACCCAGAGCCCCGAGACTTGAAATAGTTAGAATAACTGATTTAAGGATCATTTATTGTGCAGGCTCTTACTGTAAAAGAATACCCAACTGTCCTGTGAGCTTGAGAGTGCAAAGTCAACTTGAGGCCGCATGCCGCGATGGGGAAGTCAAAGAGAACCCCTCCGTAACATACACTTTTAAAAGATAAGTATGTTATGAAGTGCGGCGTGTGTATAGATCTGACAATAAC
Organism: Aegilops longissima; assembly: GCA_021605205.1. NCBI lineage: Eukaryota > Viridiplantae > Streptophyta > Magnoliopsida > Poales > Poaceae > Aegilops > Aegilops longissima. The sequence goes on from JAHIAM010005404.1 coordinate 21,717, forward strand.
ATTGCAGATGGCGCCGGGGTAGATCCGGACAAGCAACAGCTTTTGCGCCGGTTAAAGGTCGGCGAGAACGTGCTTACGAGGGTGAGGCAGAGAAAAATAATTCCAAGATGCCAACACCCAGCTGGGTGAGGAGCTAAAAGATGTTCGTGCTCAACCGTCTCGACTAAGGAGAATCGGCGGCTTCGACGCTGCATTTTTAGTAAGTGCTTAAACGAACTTTGAAAAAAAATTCAGCGAGGAAGTCGACTAACAGAGTTATGTCTCAGAGGTATGTTCACAGCCGCCCCGCAGAGGAAATGCCCGGTTCTATGAGCGACCTTCTTCCCGAAGTTTGCAACTGCACGAACGAAGTTCGGGCAGTGATGAAAGGCGCCGCCAGTGCCTTGTGGCCATCTGCCTCCCTGCCCAAGGCCTTGGGGAGCTTGCAGAGAGGCTCAGAGAGCGCGGCGGCGCTCCGATTATGGAAGATATCGGCCTGCCGCCAAGGCGCCATGGAGGCTCGGGCCATGGTGAAGACGCGCTACACGGTTGACCCAAACCACATGGCCGAGGTCGGACCTGTGGGGCCGATGGGAAGGAGATCCTGTGAGCTTAGTGTACGGCCAGTAGAATTGGCATAAAGTATTCCCAGCAGGATCAGTAAACTAGACAGCCTTTTAGATGGCATTGAAGAGGAATACAATCACCAAATTGACTATGTAATTTAAGGTGACATGTAAAATGCCTTATAGCCGGATTGTAGATCGATTGTCTTAGCGGACCTTTTCGCTTCAACCTCGGGACCCAATAGTCCGAGTGTGTCCGAATACCTCGCAGTTATATAAAACCGGGCATGCGTGGAGACCAAAGCGAGGGGTCATTAGTGCTTTATCGCATAAGTGCCCAACTAGTTATGTTATATTACATGGTTAGTAAGAAACATCTTCCAGGAGAATAATTCCGTTAGGGGTTCCTTTTCTCGGGAGGCATGCCCTAAAGTGCATGTCCGGACTGCGAAAAAAAGAGTAAAACATCGGGGCAGATAAATAAATCGGTAAGAAATCTTCTTTAGTTCACCGACCGAATATTCTCTTAAGAACGCTAGCTTTGGCTTCACCTAGTCTGAGGTACACATCCGCTGACCCGGCAAGAATAATCACAGAGGTGCTCCTTTACCACCTAGCCGAACAATCGGGAACGAGGGTAAGCATGTGAGCCAGCAACCCAGCTTGGCCAAAACTTAAGTCATATCGATGCATATAATGGTGAATAAAAGGTACATGCAGAAGTGTGACACATGTATTGGGCGTGAAGCCCTTATAATTAAGCTTCTGTAAAAGAAGCCCCCAGGTACAATGAGCGCGGATGGCGCATCAAGTGTGTGCGAACAATGCGCTAACGAGCCTTCAAAGGCTGGAAAGCAAAAGGAGGGAGAAGGAGAAAAATAGAAGACGGCTAAAATATAAAATATGGACAGAAGAAGGAGACGAACTCAGAATCCGGCGCTAGGTGTAGAATCTTCGGAGACGGGATGCGTTCCATGGGTTCGCTCGAGTCGGTTATCCGATGCATCTCGCAGACGGTACGCTCCACCGTCAGGACTTGGTCGATGATGAAGGACCTTCCCATTTGGGCTTTAGTTTGTCCTTTTCTTGTCCGCAGCGAGAACTAGCTCGCCAACATTGTAAGTTTTGGCGCGTACTTCTCTGCTTTGATATCTTCGAGCCTATGGTTGATAGAATGCGAAACATGCTTTTGCTACGTCAAGCTCCTCCACCAAGGTGTCCAAACTGTCCTGCCGATCGAGCTCGGCTTCTCTTTCCTCGTACATGCGCACGCGAGGTGAGTCATGAATTATGTCGCATGGCAGAACTACCTCTGCGCCGTATACCATGAAGAATGGTGTAAATCTGGTCGTGCGATTCGGAGTGGTCCGCAGCCCCCAGAGTATGGAGTCGAGCTCCTCTACCCAGTGCGTGTTATATTCCTTGAGGGACTGCACTAATCTGGGTTTGATGCCGCTCATAATTAGACCATTTGCTCACTCAACTTGACCGTTAGTTTGAGGGTGATAGACTGAAGTGTAGTCGAGCCTAATGCCCATGTTTTTGCACCAGAGTTTTACCTCGTCGGCCGTAAAGTTCATGCCGTTATCAGCGATGATACTGTGGGGTACACCGTAACGGTGTATGACCCCTGATATGAAGTCTATCACCGGTCCGGATTCGGCCGTCTTGACAGGCTTGGCCTCTCTCCACTTGGTGAATTTATCCACCATGACCAGTAGGTATTTTTGCTTGTGGGTTCCCCCTTTAAGGGGTCCTACCATGTCAAGCCCTGCACCGCCAAGGGCCAGGTGATGGGTATAGTTTTGAGGCGGTGGGTGGCATGTGGCTCGATTAGCAAAGAGCTGGCATCCGACGCATCGTTGGACTAAGTCCCGAGATCTGCCGGGCCGTCGGCCAATAAAATCCTGTACGGAAGGCCTTGTTTACAAGGGCCCGGCTGCGGCGTGGTGCCCGCCGAGTCCGCATGTATTTCAGCCAGAAGATTCCGCCATTCCTCTTCGGAGATACACCTTTGAAGGACTCGGTTGTGCTTTTCTTATAAAGCTCTCCTCATGGACTTTGTAGGTTTTAGATCGCCGCACTATGCAGCGGGCCTCGTTTTGGTCCTCGGGGAGTTCCTGCCTGGTTAGGTAGGCTAGGAATGGTTCTGTCCACGGGGCAATGACTGCCATTATTACATGGGCTCAGGGTGTTATTTCGTTGGTAGAACCACCAACTGTGTCAGAATGTTTGGTGTGGGGCAGTGCAGTTGGGTCCGGGTTGTTATTTCGGGACTCTCCATCCCATAATACGGATGGCTTGAACAGCCTTTCTAGGAAGACGTTGGGGGGGGGGACAGCATCGCGCTTTGCGCCGATGCGTGCCAACATGTCTGCTACCTGGTTGTTATCCCGAGCTATACGGTGAAATTCGAGCCCCTCAAACCGAGCTGGCAATTTTAGGACGTCATTGCGACATGCTCCCATTTTCGGATCCTTGGCATCAAAGTCTCCATTTATTTGGGATATCGCGAGGTTCGAATCCCCGCGCACCTCTAGGCATTGAATGCCCATGGAGACTGCCATCCGGAGACCATGTAGAAGGGCCTCGTATTCGGCTGCGTTGTTGGAGCCCCTATACATTATCTGGAGTACATATTGAACTGTATCTCTGGTTGGGGACGTCAGAATGACACCAGCTCCCAGGCCAGCCAACATTTTGGAGCCGTCGAAGTGCATTATCCAGTTGGAATATGCGCCGTACTCTTTAGGGAGTTCGGCCTCGGTCCATTTGGCGACGAAGTCGGCCAAAACCTGCGACTTAATGGCTCTGCGTGGCTTATAGGTTATGTCGAACGGGAGGAGCTCAATGGCCCATTTTGCAATCTGGCCCGTCGCGTCGCGGTTGTTTATAATGTCGTTAAGAGGTACTTCGGAGGCTACTGTTATTGAACCCTCTTAAAAGTAGTGTCGCAGCTTCTGGGATGCCATAAACACCGCGTATGCTATCTTTTGATAATGCGGGTACCGTGACTTGCATGGAGTTAGGACAGTGGACACGTAGTAAACTGGTTTTGAAGAGGGAACTTGTGTCCGTCCGTTTCTCGTTCGACAACGAGCACCGCGCTTACAACTTGATGATTTGCTGCGATGTATAATAGCATTGGTTCGCCCATGTTGGGCGCGGTCAGGACTGGGTTTGTTGCCAATATGGCTTTTATTTCTTCGAGTCCGGCCGTGGCGGCATCCGCCCACCAAGTGCTCGGTCTTACCGGAGGAGGCGATAAAGGGGTAATGCCTTTTCTCCCAAACGGGAGATGAAGCGGCTTAGAGCCGCCATGCATCCAGTCAATTTTTGTATTTGTTTGAGGTCTTTTGGGATATCCAATTGTGACAGAGCTCGAATCTTGGCTGGATTTGCTTCAATTCCTCTACCAGATACAATGAAGCCCAAGAGCTTTCCAGCTGGTACGCTGAAAATTCATTTTTCCGGGTTGAGCTTAATGTCATATGTCCGGAGATTATCGAATGTGAGCCTCAAGTCGTCTACTAGAGTTTCAACGTGCTTGCTTTTGACGACCACATCGTCTACGTATGCCTCCACTGTTTTGCCGATCTGGTTTGCCAGACATGTCTGAATCATGCGCTGATCTGTTGCGCCGGCGTTTTTGAGCCCGAAGGGCATTGTGTTGAAGCAGAATGGGCCGTATGGAGTGATGAATGCCGTTGCGGCTTGGTTAGGCTTTGCCATCTTAATTTGGTGGTAGCCGGAGTATGCGTCGAGGAAACACAATGAATCGTGTCATGCGGTAGCGTCGATGATTTGATCAATGCGGGGGAGGGGGAAGGGATCCTTTGGGCAAGCCTTTTTGAGGTCCTTGAAATCGACGCACAGGCGCCAGGATTTGTCCTTCTTTGGTACCATCACGAGGTTTGCTAGCCAGTCCGGATGTTTTATATCTCGATGAATCGGCCTCCAATAGTTTGGCTAGCTCCTCTCCCATGGCCTCATCTCTTGGGTTCGGAGAAACGCCAAGAGCCTGCTTGATGGCTTGAATCCTTTTAGGATGTTTAGGCTGTGCTCGGCCAGCCGGTGTGGGATTCTGGCATGTCCGAAGGGTGCGTGCAAAATGTCCCAATTTTCACAGAGGAATGCTCTTAGTGCGGCGTCTACATCAGGATTTAATTGTGCCCCGATGGAGGCCGTTTTTGTAGGGTCCGTTGGATGGACTTGGAATTTGACTATTTCGTCAACTGGTTTGAAGGAAGTGGATTTGGACCTCTTATCGAGTATCACATCGTCCCTATTCACCGTGGAGCGCAGCGTAATGAGTTCCTCGGCCGCTAGGGCTTCGGATAGTGCCTCAAGGGCCAGTGTGGCTGTCTTATTTTCAGCGTGGAGTGCTATGTCCGGGTCACTAGCAAGAGTGCTGATTCCATTGGGCCCGGGCATTTTGAGCTTCATGTACCCATAATGGGGTATAGCTTGGAAAATTGTGAATGCCTCTCGCCCTAATAGAGCGTGGTATCCGCTGCTGAATGGGGCCACTTGGAACGTGACCTCCTCGGATCTGTAATTATCTCGCATGCCGAACACCACATCCAGTGTGACTTTTCCTATATAGCGTGCTTCCCGACTGGGGATTATTCCTCTAAAGGTTGTGCTGCTTCGCTCAATGCGGCTCCAGTCTATCTCCATTTTTCGGAGGGTTTCCTCGTAAATGAGGTTCAATCCGCTGCCACCGTCCATGAGTACCTTGGTAAGGCGAAAGCCGTCCACTATCAGACTGAGGACCAATGCGGCTGGTGCTCGGGCTGTTTGGAATTTAGGTTCGTCACTAGCATTAAAGGTAATAGCTGTGTCACTCCATGGGTTTATTGTTGCTACTTGGTAGACTTTGGCAAGGCTACGGAGTGTTCATTTCCACATATTATTTTATGCGAAAGTCTCGAAGACTGTTAATATCGTACTGGTATCCTTGGGTTGGTGCTCTAGAGCTAGAAGCTCTTCGCCACTTTTGGCCACCTGCCGTAGTATCCAACATACTCTAAGGCTATGAGTTGGAGTGGCACCCTCTGTATTATGAATTTTACATGGTCCATTGAGCCATCCCTCCAGTACGGTTCCATGCCCTATAGAGGGTTTTTGCTTTTTGGTATTTAAACCAGGTGCCTGGCGATGATGCACCCTTTTATTTTGGACTGGGGTTGTATTCAAGGCCGGGTTGTCCCAAAATCTTGATTCGGTTTTCCAGGCGCTTTCCATCGCATAGTGCTTTCGTACTATGGACGCCAAGTCGGCAAAACGTGTAATGTCACGGTGACTTATAGCGTTTAGGATCCCGTTGTCCATGCAATTGTTGCAGAATAATGAGATTGCGTCCTCCTCGCGGCGTCCTTTATCCCGTCCATAACCGGGAGGAATCGCCCGAGAATGGTGTGTTGTTTGCGGGCTCTTGCCGAATTTGAGATAGGTCACTTATGTTTGGGTGGGCGGGTGGAATTAAATCCGGAACCGCGCCCAATCTGAGACTTAAGGGCCAAGGAGCTTCCGAACTTGGAAACTTGGATTCTTGGATGTTGTCCAATGAATCTAGCCCGCTGCCTCACTTTAGGTTCAGGGCTTGAGTGACGTCCTCTCCTCCGCGGGAATCCGGCATGGAGGGATTGGAAATCCGGACGTAGCTAGTCCTTAAGATAGAAGAAGGGTCGCCGTATTGTTCCTCCACCACAGCAACGTCGTGGGTAACCTAGTGAGAGTTGATCTCTCTCAGATCGAGTTTAGGCCCAATCTGATCATAGTCTGTAGCGACTCCCAGGGCGGCGAGGCGATCCAAGAGCTCGTTTAAGGAAGAGAGCTCCATCGGATCTAACTGCTCGGCGAGCTCCGAGTTAACGTGAAGATTGCTTTCGATGACCCGAGAAGTCATCGTCGGCGTGGCGGCCGAACAGGCGGTCATAAGAAAACCGCCTAGCCGGAGAGTTTGGCCGATAGCCAAAGGTTCTTTAGCAACAGTGCTATATTTAAAGACGGGATGAGGCATCCTTCCTGACGGCGACGACATAGAGGAACTCTCAATGAAAGCACCAATGTCGGTGTCAAAACTGGCGGATCTCGGGTAGGGGGTCCCGAACTATGCGTCTAGGCGGATGGTAACAGGATACAAGGGACACGATGTTTTTACCCATGTTCGGGCCCTCTCGATGGAGGTAAAACCCTACTCCTGCTTGATTAATATTGATGATATGGGTCGTACAAGAGTAGATCTACCACGAGATCAGAGAGGCTAAACCCTATAAGCTAGCCTATGGTATGATTGTTGTTCGTCCTACGGACTAAAACCCTCCGGTTTATGTAGACACCGAATAGGGTTAGTGTTACACAGAGTCGGTTACAATGGTAGGAGATCTACATATCCGTATCGCCAAGCTTGCCTTCCACGCCAAGGAAAGTCCCATCCGGACACGGGACGAAGTCTTCAATCTTGTATCTTCATAGTCCAGGAGTCCGGCCAAAGGTCATAGTCCGGCTATCCGGACACCCCCTAATCCGGGACTCCCTCAAGTATCATTTGGGACAATCATCAGGGGAGCTTCTTCCACAGCATTATTTTCATCCACAAAGGGGACATTCTCAAGAACTGGTGCAGGGGGCTGGTAAACCACCAGAGCCCAGTCATCAGGGTTGTAAATTGGAACATCATTAGGTTCCACAACTACTAGTTGCTCTTGTCCAAATTCAGGCACATAATGCTACTCCACATCAAATACAAGCACAAAATTAGGTTGAATGTGTTGATCCATAGACACAGAATGATCTTCAGAGTGGTCCAGCACCATAGATTCTTGTTCCACCTCCACTTCATCCTAAATAACTTCATTTTCTCCCCAAATAGCGTTGCCCCAGTTGTTGTTTCCCATGTCAGGCTGCTCTGGAGGTTGTGGTGGAACATCATTCCAACCCAAAGCAGGGTATGGAGGCATAATGAACTGTGGGAGCTCAGGGAAAGGCACACCAGGCAGGGGGTGTGGGTTTCCATTAATTGTCATCCAGTCCTCATCTTGTGGCATTTGTTCAGCAAAATTTGCACCAAGAATATAAATAGGAGCAGTCCATGACAATCTTGCCCCCCCATGCAACATATTCATAGAAAACAACATCACGAGGAACCAGAGCATCCTCAGGAAAAGATGCAAAAACAAGCAATCTCACCAGGTATGGATCCTCACTGTTCCAATGATGAAATTTGCCAAAAGTTTTCACCAGAGCTCTAATATTGTCAGTGTTTCAAAGATCTAAGGGAATACCCAGCAGCGTAATCAGACCCTGACGAAAACCCTGAACACCACGAAAACCCTCCCCTTCATCATGCTTCATAAAACGGACAGACCGATCCTTTCCAAGGTGTTGTGGGGGAAGTTGTAGGAGGGAGAAACACACTGCTGGATCCCTAACTTGAAATAGTCCCACATCATTGACCCAACGCTGTACAGAACAAACCTGATAGCCATGAGGTTCCAGCCAGTCAGCAACTTCCTCGCGAGCAACTCCAATCTCATTTGCAGCTGGTACTGGCATGATCTCAGCAAGCATAAAGTCTTCATGGCGACGCACAATAGGGACGTGCTGCGCCACATAGATGCGTGGCGATCTTGCATCTCCTCCACTGATGATGTGATGTCCAGCAGGGACATATTGCATTGGATCAAGAAGGAAGTTGGCCATGACAGGCGGTGGCGATGTTGGCTCGGGAGGTGGTGGTGGAGTCGCCTGTGGAGAGCCAGAAGGAGTCCTGGGGCCAAGTTGGGAGGAATTGGGCGATGTGGACGGTGCAATCAAAACAGGGGAGTCCAAGTTTGGTAAATATCCTGTCAGAGAGATATTCTTAGCCCCTGTAGCTTGAACCTCGGAAACTGGAACGACATCGGTTTCGGTTTCCAAACCAAACCCAAGCGCTGAGCAAAACGGGCGCAATCATGCCTTCTATGACCAACCCGAGAGCACCACAAGCACTTTAAAGTTGACGTGCACACAAAGGGAAAAATGCCCTTTCTTGAAACATATCTGACACGTTACAATTTCATCAACCATATCATTAACCATTTGATTGAAAGAGGCTGCTGCTTCAGATGAGCTTGGCACTATTACTGCATTAGATGGGTTGTTCCTAGTTGGGCCCAAGAGAGGTTGGTTCGAAGACCTAGAATTCCCTCCCGAACAGGCCGGCGCACTATCCGAGGCAATACCCCCCAAGACGGTATGCTGTTGGATCATCGATGAGCTCACCATGCCAAAGACAATCGGTGGCGAGGTTACAGTCCAATTGAGATAAACAGGCTGAGGCAGATGAATAACCACACATTCCCTGTCAGATACCTCATAGCCAGCGCTCTTAGATGCAGCAATGCACTCAGGAGAAGCGTGATAATTATACCCTTTGCATGCATCATAATTTTGAAATGTAGCAAAAGACAATTTCTTCTGAACAGTGGATCCAGACTTAATGGTTGATTTAGCAGGAGGTTTATGCATTGCAAGGAGACCCAAGGCTGCCCTATGCTTAGAAGGGCTGAGCAAAATCCATTCAGAATCACACTCTTTCTTCCAAATTTTAAACTCACGATACCAATTCGGCCCCCCATTACCCCACAAATGAAAGTAAAATTTGAATTGAGGGAAGGAGTAAGATCTAGTATCAACAATGTAGAAACCAACATCCTTGCTTGAAACATTAAAGCTAAATACCTTGTCGACAATGGATGAAACCCAGAGATCAATGGCCGACCCTCCCAATGCAGATTCAAGAGCTGCGGCCACATAATCCTTTGTGAGCCTGAAATCATGCCTGCTGAATGAGACAACCAAGGTGAAGGCACCTCTATCTTCCATAGGATGAACGGTGAGGCCAGAAGACCTGTATATCTGATCCGCAAAAACCCTACCCTTGGAGAAATCCAAATCAAGGGTAGATCCAGGAGAGGATGCCATCACAGAAGACATTAGTAGAGAGATCTTGAGATGCCAAACAAGATGGGTGGATCAAATCTCCAAGTTACTGGTGCAATGTGGAGATCGCCGGAGGCCTAGGGTTTAGGGGTGGGTGGGTGGGTGGAGTTTCCATTGTATTGGGTGTGTTGGGGACACTTGGACTTGTAGGGGTGGGTGGGTGGGTGGAGTTCCCATTGTATTGGGTGTGTTGGGGACACTTGGACTTGTAGTTTGACTCGGATTCTGCTGCAGCGTCAGATTGTTTTGTTGATATCTCAATGCTCCGTACGCGTTATAGGGTGAATCTAATTAGGTTGGAAAGAGCACGAAATCTACTTTCCAACAAAAAATAATCACCCGATTCCGAGTCCGTATGAAAGAGTTCTTGGCGTTTGGAGTCTGGTATGTCTGTGCAATCCGAATATGAATCCAGAATGTGAAAGACTTGGACTTTATCTTCTCTTGGCCCCAAAGTGACGTGAGCGGAATTTTTGAACAGTACCTAAACTTCTATTTTACCCTTATCTTCATTTGTGGATTGTACAAATGTCCCATACACCTGCAACTAGACATGGAACAAAAGTTTGTGAATTATTTTTGTCCTGGATGATATAAATAAATTATTGAATAGTTTCCATTAGAAATCACTTTTGATGAGATGGTAACTATCAATTTGGTGGAGAATGACCTTGACGATCCAACTACAAACATGCACGATGTTGTGCCTTAGAAATCGCTAAACCAATCTCCTGAGGTTCTTGACCACGTCAGATCACGATCAACCTTACCACGACGGTCTATTCCTACAAGCAATCGAAGAACAAGCAAGAATATGATAAAAGCAATCTAATATTGTGAATATGAATTAAGTATTGATAAAAGTGGGGTTTCTTAAGCGGTCTTGGTCTGGTCGTTGGACACAAACGAAGTACAGAAAGTTGCAGCGATGGCTAACTTTTAACTAAATAAAACCCCCAGGAAAAAGCTACTAGATTGATCTACTTATATAGGAGCAGGGGGTGGCGGCCAAGGAGGTGGGAGGACGTCCCAAGGCAGCCTAAAACTAACCGTAGGTCGTACAAGCCTCATGGGCCCAAGTGGAGGTGATGCAACACCTTTGACTTGTAGTTTGACTCGGATTCTACGGCAGCGTCAGATTATTTCGTCAAGATATCAACACTCCAGACGAATTTTAAGGTGAATTCAATTGGGTTTGAAAGAGTACGAAATCTACTTTCCAATAAAAAAAAGAGTCATCAAATTCGGAGTCCGTATGAAAGAGTTCTTGGCATTTTGAGTAAGGTATGTCTATGCAGTCCGAATATGAATCCAGAACGTGAGAGACTTGGACTCTATCTTCTCTTTGCCCAAAAGTGAAGTGAGAGGACTTTTTGAACAGCACCTAAACTTCTCTTTTTCCCTTGTCTTCATATGTGGATTGTACAAATGTCCCATACACCTGCAATTAGACATGGCATACAATTTTGTGAACTATTTTTGTCCTGGATGATAGAAATAAATTATTGCATAGTTTGCATTAGAAACCACCTCACAAATATACATGTATGCAATATTTTTGGTCGTATCCAAGGTAGTCATGTACTCATCACTCCTCGTGGTCGTGGTCGATGAGATCTGACTTAGTAGTTGAAGATCTATATACGTATGTTGGTCTGGTTTTGTATGCCGCACATGTAGTGTCTCTGTCCCTCTGTATTTACGTGTATCTTGGGAAACAATACACCGGTCGCACCCCTTGTGCCTAGTATACGATCAATGAGAATATTGATGCACACAATCCCTCTCTACATGGTATCAGATACCTTCACGATTCTTTCCTAATCGCTTCCGCCCAACCCTAGCCGCCGCCGCTTGTAGTGTCTCTCTCCCTCTGTATTTACGTGTATCTTGGAAGACAAGACACTGGTCGCACCCCTTGCGCCTAGTGCACGATCAATGAGAATATCGATGCACACAATCCCTCTCTACATGGTATCAGATATCGTCACGATTCTTTCCTAATCACTTCTGCCCAACCCTAGCCACCGCCGCCCCGCACCGCCGCTACCTCCTCCCCGTGTCGATGCCCCCTCTCCACACAGCCGCGCCCCTCTCCCAGCCGCCACGCCGCCCCTCCTGCCGAGCCACCGGCACCACTCCCCAACTCTAGCCACCACTCCTCCTCCTCCTCACCGTGCTACCGCCATGTCCTCCAACGCCTCCACCTACTCCAACCCATTCGCCAGGCAGACCTCGCCGACATCCGCGACATCAATATCCATGAACGCGTCCCCTTAGTCCTTGATGCCACCGACTCCACGTACTTCGCGTCGAAGACATATTTTTCACTCCTCTTCCGCGAGAACAATCTCGTCGATCATGTTGCGGCACCGTCGACATTCGCGCCATGGTGGGCGACTCCGAATGGACCACGATCGACGCTACGACCATCCGGTGATTTTTCACCACCATCTCCAAGGATGTTTCACACCGCCGTGAGTGATGGTGATAACGCCCGTGTCGTGTGGGTCAAGCTCAGCGGCCTCTTCACCGACAACAAGCTTCAACGCCGCGTTTTTCTGCAGTAGGAATTTTTTGACTTTCATCAGGATGAACAATATATCGATGACTACTGCCGCCGCCTGAAGACGTTGGCAGATGAACTCTGTGACATTGGCGCAAAGGTTGAAGATGACCTCCTCATCAGCACCCTCACCACCGACCTCAATGAAGACTTCAGCAACTCCGCCTCCAACCTCACCTTGATGCTGGAGCCCTCCTTCCCCAAGTTTGTGGCGTACTTGCAGTTGGAGGAGCGCCGTATGAAGGGGGTGAAGAAGCATGTGCAGCACCACGCCCTCGCCGCTGGCACCTCTCATGGTGCCCCTCATCCACCCGCCACGCCCGCGCCACGGCACCAGGCGCCGCCCCCTGCATCCCCGGGGTTCTACCGCCTCCCGACCGCGCCCTTGCCCCTTCGGCCGCTTCGCAGTAGCAGCCGCAGGGTGGCGAGCGGCGCGGCAACCACCGCGGGGGTGGGCGCATGTATCAGCAGCTGGCACACTAGGGGGCACCTCATCAGCAGCAGGCCACCCTGCTATGGACCTACGGCACCAACCATTGGATGGGTGTCGTCCATGCGTACTTGATGCCAGTTCCCTGGCCTCCCGCCCCAGGCATCGTTAGGCCCCGTCCGACGAGCCACCGGGCGTACCTCGCCGCTCCCGGGGCTGCCCCCTACCCGGCCCTCCCTGCATCACCAACCACAGGCAGCTATGGCAACTCTCTCTCGCCCCCTTATGGCAAGTTCTACCCGCCCCAGGTGTCGCCGCCATGGGATCCCGCCCTCCTCGCCGCCCTGCACTCGGCTCCATCACCTAGCAACTATGGCGGCAGCGGTGACTGGTACATGGACTCGGACACCACTTCTCATATGACATCTCATCATGTTAACCTCACGTCTTCCACTCCTGTTCATACTCCCACTCGCATCATCATTGTTAATGGTTCCTCTTTATCCATTACACATGTCGGTCATATGTCCCTCTACTTCCACTCTGATTAACACGTATAATGTTCTTGTCTCTCCTGACTTAGTTACAAACATTGTATCTGTTCATCGCCTTTGCATCGTGAGAATCCTATTACTGTCGAATTTGATGATTTTGGCTTTTCTGTGAAGGACCCCCGTGCACAGATGGTACTCCATCGATGTGATAGTCCCGATGAGCTCTACCCGTTGCATCCCTCCGCCACCACCGCCACCCGTCCATCCACCCTCACTGCTAGTGTCGACCTTTGGCATGCTCGTCTCGGTCATCCCAACTCCACAGTTTTGCGCCAGATTCTTTAGAGTTTTTCATTCTCATGTAATAATATTGACAACCACACTTGTGAGGCATGCCATCTCGGCAAGCACGTTTGTTTTCCCTTTAGCGAGTCTACCAACATTTCCACTTTTCCGTTTCAGTTATTGCATAGTGATGTTTGGACGTCCCCGATTGCAAGCAACACGGGCTATCTATACTATTTGGTGATATTGGATGATTTTTCTCATTATGTGTGGACTTTTCCTCTTCGGCGCAAGTCCGATGCCCTTGCCACACTTACCGCCTTTTATTCCTATGACACCACACAGTTCGATCATCCTATCCTTGCCCTACAAACTGACAACATAAAAGATTTTGACAACATCGCCATTCGTAACCTCCTCGCTTCTCACGACACCATCTTTCATCTCACTTGTCCCTACACGTCCCAACAAAATGGCCGCACCGAGCGTGTCATTCGCACTCTTAATGACTGCGTCCGCACGTTGCTCTTCCGCGCAAACGTGCCTCCTCGGTTTTGGCCGGATGCCCTCGCCACCGCCAGTATCCTCCTTAACATCCGCCTGTGCCGCCCTCGCTAGAATGATGCTCCTCACCAGCTCCTCTTTCGTGCCGCTCCATCTTATGATGGCCTTCGCATCTTCGGGTACTTGTCTTATACTAGGACTGCGTCCACCACTCATCACAAACTCGCTCCCCGGTCGGTTCCTTGCATCTTTCTTGGTTACCCTCCCAACACCAAAGATTACCTGTGCTATGATCCAGTGTCCCACCGCGTTTATACATCACGGCACGTGTACTTTGATGAGCTTGTGTTCCCTTTTCAGTAGGTATCGTCCCTCCCCGCACAGACTTCAACGCCTCCAGAGGCTTGTCTCGCCCCTGCCACCACCTATGGCGGGACGGGCCCTTCACAGAGCAGCGTCGCGGCACCGCTTGCGCTCCCTATGCATTCAGGTCCGGCCACCCCCTCTCGCGGCGTCTCAGGTGTGGTCGCCCCCTCAGCCCCCCCCCCCTGTCGCGGCCTCTGGCACCTCGGGTGCCCCCTCGGATTCTCCCTCGGGCGCCCCGGCCGCGGCCCCCTCGGGTGCCCCCTTGGGCGTCCCCGCCATCTTGTGGCCTCTAAGCGCCCGTTAGGCGCCCCGTTACCCTGTCTCGGCTCGGCCATGAGGCGATGTCATGATCCTCTGCGTCACCGGAGACCGGCTCACCCTCCTCATCACTGGTCTCCCCTTCGGCTCCGCCAGCGGTGGCTGCACCCCTTACCAGCGTGGTCACTCGGGCTCGGACTGGGACATTTCGTCCTAGCACGCGCTACACCTCCGACGAGTACGTGTGTGCTGCGTCTACCTCGGCCCCGTCCCTGTTACCCATCTCTGCTCGCGCAGCCCTTCGGGATTCGAACTAGCTTGCTGCGATGCGTGAGGAGTTCGACGCTCTGTAGCGCAACCATATGTGGCAGATTGTCTCGCGGCCTCCCCGTGTCAATGTTATCCCTGGCAAGTGGGTCTTCCGCCACAAGACTCGCCCCGATGGTTCCTCGAGGCCTATAAGGTGCGATGGGTGGTGCGCGGTTTTCAATAGCGCGCCGGTGTGGACTTCACCGACACCCTCGCCCTGGTTGTAAAACCAGGCACGATCCGTGATGTTCTCCAGCTGGTTGTCTCTTGCGCTTGGCCGGTTCACCAACTCGACATGTCCAATGCCTTCTTGCATGGTCACCTCGACGAGCAGGTGTTCTGTCAGCAGCCCACTGGTTTCATCAATGCCGCCTATCCGGACCACGTGTGCTTGCTCTCCCATTTTCTTTACCGGTTGAAGAAGGCACCTCGGGCCTGGTACCAGTGGATCACGGCCTTCCTTCAACAGCAGGGGTTCTGGTCCACACGGTCTAATGCCTCCCTGTTCGTTTATCACCAGGGCACCGCTACTGCATACCTTCTCATGTACGTCAACGACATCATCCTGACTGCATCCTCGCCAGCGCTACTTCAGTAGATCACTGCTCGCCTTGGCATCTAGTTCTCCCTCAAGGACTTGGGGGCTCTCCACTACTTCCTCGGCATTGAGGTCGTTCGCTATGCCACTGGCTTCTTTCTGCATTACCAGAGGTACGCCTACGATCTTCTGGAGCGAGCTAGCATGCTTAATTGCAAGCGTGCTTACACGCCTGTCGACACAAAGGCTAAGGCGTCCGCCGTCGAGGGCTCTCCGCCGTCCGACGCTCCCTTCTACAGTTCCATCGTCGGTGCTCTTCAGTACCTCACGCTGACACGGCCGGATATCCAGTATGTTGTTCAGCAGGTGTGCCTTCAAATGCATGCCCATCGTGACACCCATAGGGCTCTGGTGAAACGTATCCTCCAGTACATACATGGCACCACGGCCATGGGTCTCACCCCGCAGGCATCTCCCGACACCAGCCTTGTCGCCTACTATGACGCCGACTGGGCTGGGTATCCCGATACTCGGCGCTCCACTTCCCGCTACTGTGTCTACCTCGGGCCCTATCTGATTTCGTGGTCCTCTAAATGACAACCCACGGTCTCACGAACGAGCAACGAGGCCGAGTACAGGGCTACGGCCAACACCGTCGTAGAGTGCTCTTGGCTACGATAGCTACTTCAGGAGTTGCTATGTGAGGTTCCCAAGGCCACGCTTGTCTATTGTGACAACGTCTCTGCGGTCTACCTCGCTGCCAACCCTGTTCATCATTGCCGGACGAAGCATATTGAGCTCGACATCCACTTCATTTGGGAGCATGTCGCACTTGGTCATGTTCGAGTTTTGCATGTGCCCACCGATCAGCAGTTCGCCGATGCTATGACGAAGGGACTACCTACCTCGACTTTCGAGGGCTTTCGGTCCCTTCTTTGCGTCACCTGCGACGCTCGATTGCGAAGTGTTGAACATGTATATACATATTTAGGTCCGTGTTTTGGATGCCGCACCTGTAGTGTCTCTCTCCCTCTGTATTTACATGTATCTTGGGAGACAAGACACCGGTCGCACCCCTTGTACCTATATATGTGCCTAGTGCACGACCAATGAGAATATTGATGCACACAATCCCTCTCTACATTTTAATTGAGGATCCCAAGCCGCCTCCGTAGAACGTGTCCTTCAGAAATGAAAAAATGGGCTCGATGGCATAGAAGGATCGCAAATCCTTCACCGCGTGGCGGAGGAGATGACGGCGGTTGAACCAGAGGGGTTGGGGATGGACCACTTAACCTGTGACATGGCCTAAGATACAGTAATACACTAGCCCGCTGACGTGAAGCCTTCGACATGGCAACGTAGTCAACGTCTTCACCGGCTTCCGGGGCGACGTGTTGCTCCGAGATCGATAGGTCGGGGCAAACGGCGGCCACCTCGCCAACGTCCGCCGGAGAGGCCATGATAAACCTCTTCTTGGCCGAACGATCGTTGGGCTCCCCGGGATACATGGTCGAGCATAGGCTGCGACATTCTGGAGAAGGGGGTGTGGATCTAGCGAGGAGGGACACCGCATGCCTCATCTAAAAAGGGGAGTGGGGCGACGGTATGGGAATCGCTGGGTAACCTCAACTTTATTATATAAGCTAGGAGGAACGGGCAGACCGGCAGGGGTTGGCGGTGGCAACGGCGAGCTAGGATTTGCGGGGGGATGGGGCTGGGTGCGGGACTATGGAGAGGGGGGTGGTGTTTGAGGATACACTGCCGCTATTGGAAATTTTAGTAATGGTGGGTGCAGATGGTGGTGGACGAGGGAGGGCGACGGTTCAAATGCCTCGGCTACTGCAATTAAGGTCGGTGATGGAGGAGTGTGGGCGACGATTGGAGTATGGTGGCTACTAAAATTTGGGTAAAGGAATTGATGCGGGGCGGGAGTACCCAAGATCGCGCATGGTCCAATAAGAATATGCGTCTATGATAATAAGGAAAAGTGGCGGAACCGCCGATTTTTGCAACGCTCAAGGTGGGTAGTTTGTTTTTAGATTTCTAGCTAGTTGGTCTATCACACACAGTTCATCCTAATTTCCAGACGTATACGTGGAATTCAATCTAAATAAACTACACGCCCTTAGCTTGCGCAGATGGTGATTTTACAGCGCACTTGCATCGCACGGTTAAGCAAGTACCTCCACCTTTGCTCGCGCTTGCGTAGTCATGGTGATTCATAGCGCACTTGCATCGCACACGGTTAAGCCAGTAGCTCCACCTTTCCTCGCGCTTGCGTAGTCGTGGTGATTCACAGCGCACTTGCATCACACACGGTTAAGACATTATACCCATGTCCGTTGAGCATAGTGAGAGTCTTTGCAGCAAAAGAAAATGTTAGAGAGGGTCAGAAGACAGCCACACTAGCATGTGGCCCAAATATATATGAGTGAAAAGGGTGGCTGTCATGTTCAAAATTCCAATGCACAACTTTGAACGCGCGACCCACGGTTGGGCGCATCGTTGAAGATCGATGAGAGGGGCCAGAAGTCAAGAACCACCTAGAAGTGGCCAAATATATGTAGGAATAAGGGTGTGATGTTTTAAAGTTTAAATACACAATGCACAACTTTGGTCACACCTGCCTCGCAAACCCGAAAGCACCCTTGGATAAATCTATAATGACATAATGTCGTAGCTAGCTAGGGTTCTATTCCCACCTCCCACTTTGTGTCAGCGAGGCGGATGCACGTAATGATACTTAGGTCATACATGCATGTCGCCATGACCTACCATAAGACGGACCAGTGAATCTATCATTTGGTCAAACGATAACTGATGTTGTTGATAAACCGATTGGGCCAATAGATTGAACCATCATAAAAAATCGCACGAGAGGGACTACCAAACCAGCACCTCTTGCATGCGGCCCAAAATTATGTACTTTGGAAGGGGTGATGTATGTTTTCAATATAGACTAATGTACAACTTAGATGTGTGGTCTGCCTCTCAATACAGACAACAACCATGAAAGCCAGGTTGTTAAGGACGAGATACACAGGGTACGGTGTCGGTCGAACCCAGCAATCCGAGCATGTGGGAGGGAATCCTGACAATGCATGAGCTCGAGCTTTGGTTGAATGACATGTGATGGTAACCGGCCCAAACACGAACTAGGAGGAATCCATTCATGGCCAACACATACCCCTCGTTATCAGTCAAAGGGATTATATATACACTTGGGGAGCCCACAGATATACGTGTCATCACAAAAAATAGCACAAGGGAGACGTGGTCGATCAGAAGACCCCATATACACTGCATGCAGCCCGAAAAATATGTATGGGTCTGGTGCGTGATTTGTTCAAATACCAAAAGCACAAGTTCAATGGGGCCGAACTACATCAGTAACATTACAAACTGAACATCTTACCCCCGCGGCCAGGTTAAAGATGTATGATGTGGGGAGCGCAACTTCGAGGCGGATGGGGGGCGGGCGGGTAGGGGCCGGGTGCCGTCCGACGCATGTGTTGAAACTTGATTTGCTCTAACATAGCACGCGGAGAAAAGAGTAAACTCTTCTCGTGCATTGAGTCAAAGGGATAATTTATGTGTGCCTACAGACGTCGATCATTCTTTGATTTTTGAGAACAAAAAATAAGCAATAAAAAACATACTCTACAAATTAGCAAAACAAGGATCCCAAGGTTTATATAATCGCCATGACAGGTCACTAGAGAGACATTTATCTCTATCATGACTGTGCCATAGTGTTTAAATGAAGCTTGAGATATGCAACTTCCCAACGGGTCACCCATCCTTAGGCTACTCCAGCCCGAGCACGCTTAACTTCTGCGTTCTATTCGACTAGGCTAGCGGATAGGAAGCCACCCCTTACTGATAGGAATGGCATCCTTGCCTTTAAGGCATTTCACACTGGTCACCATATGGGACTAACTCCCTACTATCACACACATTTGTGCTTTTAGAAACTGTGTGCGATATTTACATGGCCGATGTATCACCGCCTAGCCTTCAATGAGCACTCACACCGGCAGCAGGAAACCGATGGGAGAAGAGATGGGAAACCAATGGGAGGCATGGCGGGAAACGGTAGCGTGTTTGGCTATATAACAACATTAATATAGAAAAGTTAGTAGAGAAGGAAGCATGAGCTAGCACAACGCATGCGCACAGTTCTTACCCATATAAATAAAATCTCAATCGGAACTGCATGTGTCGTCGAAATGCATGAGGATTGCAGTTCGATCTGGGAGCATCCAACGGTGCAGACGTACGATCTGTGGGGTTTGGGTTCTGGCCAATCAGAACACATGACTCAGATCGCGCGCATAGCAGGGGGGCATCGGCCACGGTTTGGTAGGCACACGGCTTTCGTGAGTGAACCGTGTGCTATTTGAAAACATTTCGCGAGAAGAATCTCGGTTTTTAAATCCCCATAATTCCAAAACTGTCCAAAAAAATCGTGAAACTTGGCATGGTGTCACGACATGGCACATATATGTCGAGGAATTTTTTGTCCATTTTGGCGCAAGTTTTATTACAAGCCTCTTACAAACCGGACCTTTTCTCAAGAAGTCTCGTGGTTCCCGATAGGGAAATATGTCCCCCTTGTGGGCGAAAAGATAATCACTGCCTCTTTTCGCCTTGCATTTTCTTCTACGTGCAACATGGAACAATAGTATATCCATGCTAAATTTAAAATTACTCAGGGTTCATTTGGCCTTTTATACACTAATTGAGTTTCCTAGGCATTTAATGTCCATAATTAAAAATCTGAACTACAAATACATGCTCCAGTTCACCAAAATGGCTAGAAAAATTATACATGTGTCCTTGGGTGCAAGTTTAGGTGCCATCCAAGGAATGGGAATGAATTACAACAATATTGACGTCCTGTCTCATCCTCAAACATTTGGAATCTCGGTTTTAAAATCCCCGTAAATCCAAAACTTACCAGAAAGTCATGAAAGTTGGCATGGTGTCTCGTCATGGAACATATATGTCGTGGTAAAAACATTGTCCAATTTGGTCCAAGCTTCATTACAAAGCTCTTAGATAACCGGAGCCTGTCGCAAGAACCCTCGTGGTTTCGATAGGGAAACCTGTCCCCTTGTGAGCAAAATGATAATCACTCCCTCTTCTAGACTTGTATTTTCTTCTACACACAACATAGAACAACGGGAGATTCGCGCTGAACTTTGAAATTATTCAGGGTTCGTTTAACCTTTTTTATTCACTAATTGAGTTTTTCTAAGCATTGAGTGTCCATAATTCAAATCCGAACTACAAATACATGTTGCGGTGCACCAAAATGGCTAGAAAAAATGTACGTGTGTCCTTGGGGTGCATGTTTAGGTCCCATGGAAGGAATTGGAATGAACTCAACCGTCTCGGCGTCCTGGCTCGGCCACAAACATTGCGAATCTTGGTTTTTAAATCTCCGTAAATCCAAAACTCACCAGAAAATCATGAAACTTCGCATGGTGTCACTACATGGCACATATATGTCATGGTAAAATAATTGTCCAACTTGGGCCAAGCTATACAATCATCTTACAAACCGAAGCTTCTCACGACCCTCGTGGTTCCGGTAGGGAAACATGCCCCTCTTGTGGGCAAAATGATAATAGCTGCCTCTACTTGCCTTGAACTTGGTTTCTACATGCAACATAGAATAATAGGAGTGTCGTGCTGAAATTTGAAACTGTCCAGCATTCGTTTGGCCATTTTATATATTAATTGAGTTTTCTAGGCATTTAATGTAGTCCATAATTCAAATTTGAACTACAAGGACATGCTCCGGTGAAGCAAAATGGGTAGAAAATTGTGCATGCATCATTGGGTGCGTGTTTAGGTCTCGTTGAAGGAATGGGAATGAATTACAAACTTCTCGTCATCCTGAAACATCGAGAATCTCGGTTTTTAAATCCCAGTAAATCGAAAACTCACCCAAAAAACATGAAACTTGGCATGGTTTCATGACATGGCACATATATGTCGTGGTAAAAAAAATAGTCTAGTTTGAGACAAGGCGCACACATTAATAGCCAAGGAAGTCCTTTTGAAACAAATAGCTCACATGTTAATATCGCAAACAATTGTATTATATGAACCGTGTGTTCCCATAACAATTTAAGTGCGGCCACGCGTCCCTCTTTTCTTATGGGATAGTACTACCTCCGTCCTCGTTCATTGGTCATCTTTGTATTTTGTGCCAAAATTTAACCGTACTCAGTGGCGTGTGTGCAGCTGTTTGATTAGACGGGGCGAGCGCGAGAAGTCCGTCGTGCAGGCTCGACAAGACGCGTGCAAGCAGTCCGCCGTGCAGGCTCGATGGGACGTGTGCATCCTGTCCACCTCGCAGGCTCGATGGGACACATGCGAGTAGCAAAGCCGCCCATGCTCACCGAGAAGCGAGCTATTTGACCTTGATCAACCAGCCGCCCGCCTTGCTCACAACTTCTTCATTAATGGCGATCGAGCAGCTGTTTAACACACAGTTAATTAAAGCACCTGGACAGAGGATGTTTGCTTGTGTTCCCATGCATGGTCCCGCTCAACGTTAGCATTTGCTTTGTTCGTATTTTCAACTTGTATTCCAGCCTAATTTAAAATGCCACATAGGGCAACGGATGATACGACGGCAAATAAAATGTCAACGCATAATACGACAACAGATTTACAATGGTGCGGATAATAGTTGTCTTACATATTCTGGATAACTTAAAATACCACATGTGGCAAAGCCTAGAAGACACGGGGGCAAGAGAAGAAGGAAATCACAGACAACAATCTGGGTCGCTACTGTCTCTACTCCTCCAAGGATCGCCGGTCGACGACATCCTCTAGCTCCTTCTTCAATTCCTCATGACTTTGCTTGAAAGCAGCCACGGATTGCTCCACCTCCTACTCACGCTCGATCCAGAGCTTCCTCAAGTCACCCATCAGTTCCTCGACAACCGCTGTCAGCATCATCACCGAGGTACTGCTCTGCTCATGCAGCATCTTCCAGCCGGCGGCCTCCTCCTCCTTCTCAGCGAGCGCCTTGAGGAGCTTAGCATTGTCACTCATAGGTTGCTCGACGAGGCCGGTTGCCTTCTCAACTGAGGCATCGCTGATCTCGAGCAGCTTCATCAAGCCGTCGACCAGCTCCTACTGCTTAATGAGGCCAACGAGAATGTCGTCGTCGCTATCCGAGGACTTCAACAACACCAGTTCATATGGATCAACCATATGCCATGCATCGGAAGGCCAAAACATGGCCCGCATTCTCGGATGTACCTATACATGTCTGCCCACTATCACACACGGTCAAGATGTCACCATTGTGTCTGATGGATGCGCCATCGCGCCTCCCACAGGGTGCCAAAAGGTTGACCACGTGGTTGCTCACCGTTGAGGCGGCCGAGGCGCGCTCTGCTCGCGTCCGTCCATGCGTTTTGCTCGCCATTGAGGCGGCCGTGGTGCGCTCCGCTTTGGTGTCCCTGCGCCCGCTCTGCTTGCCATTGAGGTAAATTTGTGATGGCAACAGTTAATAATTGTCTTACATAGCCAGGATAATTTAAAATGCGACATGCGGCAACGCCCAAAACACTCACAACCTACATATGCATACGTTTATAATAAAATATAGGATAAAATGCTGAGCTGGCGGCCTTCCAATGACAGTCTTCTCGGACTCCATGATCACCATAGCACCCTTGCGGCCGTTCATTCCAAGTGTCTCGACCTCCTCCGCCTACGGAGCTGCTAGTGCTGGGAGGCTCTTGGGGCTACTGGGCCACTTTCAGAAGAGCTTGATAGCATGCAATCACGCGCATGATATCTCCGTGGAACCGCTCCATTTCCATGTCTCTGGCCTGGTAGCAAATTCCGTTGATCACCTGCATCCTCAAGATATCACGTTGGTGATGTTCTACTTCATCAGGGACGTCAACTCCACCAAGGATGCACTCGAGCCTGGCCACCACATCATGGGGATCGGGGTTGACACGGCCGTCACGGGCAATGATGAAGCCATAGGCTGGCTGTGTCTTGACTGAATCGCAGAGGTCCTTTGCCCATTCCTTGCGGGGCATCAGGCTCTCGTTGAGCACTGGTGACGGCGGCTCTTCGGGTGGGTCGTCGATCATGCCGCCAAGAAACTCTAGATCTTTTGCATGATTGATGGCAAACTGCTCCTCGCACTTCCTCTGCAATATGTCGATTGTGCGCCCAAGGACTGTCACACCGATATCACTGCCGATGGGCCATGGTGCCCGCACCAGCCGATGAAGCTCTTGCTCCCGGACCTGCTCCGGCTCGTTTTCCTTGCCGAAGATGTAACGCAGGTAGGGGTCGACGTCGAAGCTTTGGTCATTGCCTAGCATGCTTGGAATAACTAATGGTAGATGGGCGAGGACTAGATCTGGGCAGAGTGCCGCGATGGTGCGTTGCCACCTGGGTTATATGCAGTAAGCCATTAGCTGGTGGCGGGAAATCGATGAGGGAAGAGTCGTGGATTTTCAAATTCACCCATGTGGAGCGTGGGAAACATTCACTGGAGCGCGGAAATACTAAGTGGAGCACATACACAACCCGAATACCGTATGTGGTGCTATGTGTTATTTATCACACACGTGTTAACATGAGGGTATGTGTAACTTACTAATCATCGCACACGAGTACTCGCAGACGCATCGTGTGCGATACTCCTAGCCACCGCAAGCAACTAGTTTGCATTTTTTAAAGTTTTTGTACAAACAGAATTGCACACGAACTAACTATAGTAACCGTCTGTGTTATAATTTCTCATCGCAAACAGTTCATGCTAGTGGGTCGTTTGCTGCGTATCACACACATCTTGTTTACACGAATCGTTTGTGTTCTTTTGGCTCATCGCAAACAGATCATCTATGTGAACTGTATGCCGCAGATCACACACATCTTGCTAAGTTGAACCGTTTCTGTTCTCTTCCCTAATCGAAAACAATTCGTCCAAGTGAACTGTATGCCGTATATCACACACACCTTGATATGGCTGACCATTTCTGTTGCATTCCTTAATAGCAAATAGTTCATTGGAGCGAACTGTATGCCGTATATCGCACACATTGATATGGCTGCTTGTTTCTGTTGTTCTGTCTAATGGCACACAATTCGTATGGATCTACCGTATGCCTCGCATCGCACACGTAACTAAAATATGAACCGTGTTTGATGTCTTCGCGATCGCAAATGTTTCGAATCTTTTTTGACGGTTTTTTACATCCCCGTTTGCGGTTAATGCATCGCACATAGTTTTGTCAAAGGGTTTGTGATCGTAGTGTCGTGTTAGCAGCATCCTGTAGTAGTGGCATAACTGGCCTGAGAGCAGTCACGTGAATAGTGTCCTAGATCTCCGCATGTGAAGCAAGTCCCTGAAGTAGGATGTGGACCCGCATTGGTAGGCGGTCCACCAATAGGCCTGGGTGAAGCATACTGCTGAACTGGGTGAGGTGCTACATAAGATGGCCTCGGTGCATATCCAGGTGGAAGAGCGGTGTTCCGAACCAAAATCCAGCGCTTATGGGAAACAGAGCCGAAGGAAGAGCCCAAGTCATGGGTGTGCTTACGAGACTCCTCATAAGTGAGTTGACTTGTCTCTGCATTTATGGCCTTCTTCATAAGAGCCTGGAAAGTATCACACTGGTGCAAGTGGAGATCACGGCGCAACTTAGGATTGAGACCCTTCCGGAACCTAGCCTGATTCTTGGCGTCTGTGGACACCTCCTTTGCGGCATAGCGGGTGAGGTTCCTGAACTCTCTACTGTAAGCATCAGCATCCATCTTGCCCTAGGTAAAATTACATAACTCTTCCCTCTTGCGGTCAATGAGAGCCCAGGGAATGTGATCCTTGCGAAAGGCCTCAGTGAAATCTCTCCAAATAGGAATCTAGCCTGCTGGAAGCATAGCCCCATAGTTCTACCACCAATGTCTGGCAGGACCCTCCAGGTAATATGTAGCATAGGTGACCTTGTCACCTTCAGCTATGTTCGCAGAATGTAACTTATGAGTGATGCTATGGAGCCAGTCATCTGCATCTAGTGGCTCAATGGAATGATGGAAGGTGGTGGGTGCAAGCTGATGAACTCACAGATGGTCACTAACTCATTGTGCTGATGAGCGGTGTCCTACTCAATATGTGCCAACACGTGGTTAGCCTCACACTTGTTCCTCTTAATCTCTAACATGAACTCTGCGAATGAAGGCTGGTCACGAGGATCCTCATCGCTACCATCTCCGTTGTTCCGGCTACGAGCAACAGAACCTTGGGTAAGTGGCAACATCCTGAGGAACAACACTCAACAAGGATGGAATCGGCATCAACATAAGGATGCAGAATGTAGCATAGGGAAATTAGATTCTCTCAAATTTGTTGGATAAATTATGCAGCATAAGGGTAGTAAAATGATCAAAATGAGACATACTGCAAAATATGGGGTAGTATAACAAATCCACATCATCACTCAATGATTTTGTGATACTACTAAACAAAATACACAGGAAGTACTCAAAAACTAGAATATGACTCTGATCAACCATTCCTATAAATGTATGGGATAGTAACTCATGATCCCGAAAGATAGATAAGAAGCCTAGCTTCTTAACCCCACAGGAAAGATGAAGGCGACTCGAAATCAGAATGACAGAGGATAAGGAGTAAAAATAGCCTTACGTTCCCTTCCACAATCAAGTCCCCTATATAACTAAAGCATTTATAGACTCGACTTCAACCAGTTTGGCTTGGTAATCCTACAGTTAGTCAGGCTCTGATAACAAAGTTGTCGTGACCCCGATCCTAAGCCACACAGATCTAGCATGTAACACAACATATTACTTTGTAGCCTCACGCATGGTATTTCCACGGCTGCAGCCTTACCATGGTCGAGACCATTTGTGCCTTTTGGCTCACGTATATGATTGTGTCGCTAGAATCCATATGACAGAGAACCTGGGTCGACATGGTTAGTCATGAACCAAGGTGGCATAGTCGTACGGGGATAGGCTTACATAGGCCAGCAATGAACGTGTCAGTCATCAATGTATGAACCCAAGTCGTAGCAAGCTACAAGGACTTAAAGAAACAACGTGTGCCATTCCCCCGAAGGGACAGACATAGGAACAAAGAAGGATACATGCCGGCCAATCCAAGTGTTCTGGAGCAGTAGGGAACTACTATGGCTTAGTGGAAGGACTAGGGAGCATTTTCCTATAAGAAAGGCTACCAAAGGCAAACAACTAAATGTCGAACCCCACACATAGCAATTACACAATACTATGCATATCATGCAAGTATGTGTTGTACAACATGGCATCACAACATAACTCAACAACTCATGCATAGATAAAGGCTCCAAAGTGCCAACATAACATTTACTACAACCAATGAGTCTCCTGACCCATCACACAAAGTCATACAAGCCAAGCGGTAGCATAAAACTTGTCTGAGTACACACATCTACAAATGAAAAAGGCTGAGAAGCCTGACTATCTACAAGACTCTCCCAAGGGTACAAGATCGTAACTGAGGTAACAAGCTACTCGTCGAAGTCCATGTAGAACTACTAATGAGACTGAAGTCTCCTCTGCAAAACATAAATTAGGCAAATGTGAGTACAACGGTACTCGGCAAGACTTACATCAGATCCTATCATACATGCATTAGTATCAAGTAGAGTATTGTGGGATTTGGCTGTAGCAAGTCAGCTTTGACTTAGTGGCTATACTGAACTATGACTACCAGCAATTCCTTTGAGATGAGAGATCGCACACGAGTCCACTAATCACCAAAACAATACACCACTATGGATTCTCTCTCGTCTCCCTATGAGAAGGCCATCCATAGAACTCACGCTTATCTTGCGCATTTTAAAGTATCCACTATGAGCTGTCAATGACCATACAAGTCTCCAAGTAGTCCATATCCGCAGCTATTCGAATAGATCATTACCCTGTAGGGGTGTACTTCTTCACACACTCTCTTACCACTTACCACCATGTACATGTCATGTATCTCGGCAACCTTCCAGCAGAAGCCTTGCGAGGGTGTCGGCCACAACCTCACTAACCATGCAAGACTCTAGTCTAGGTTTATCACCTATCTAAGGTTGAACCCGTAAGGGAAGTCCGGCCAAAGATTCCATCACGGCCCAAACGATGTGAGTAGGGTTCCCAAGCCCACCATCGGGGTGCCACTTGGTACACTATGACACTATGCTTAGTCTGTCCCAAGTCCACCAGGCCGGGTACCATGTGCCAGAAAAATAACACGATCTACAAACACCAAAAACTAGTTGCAACTCCTGGATAGTGATCAAGGCGATTAATAAGCCGAGTGGGGTCATATTTCAGGGCCCAATGTGTGGTAGTAGCTTGTCTTGGATAACATACACATGAGTCAGTTCTTAAGGACGATCTCAATTAGACAACACACCATGTACTCCTACATGGCCTATCATCGCTACCTTTACCAAATCATATTCATACACTTAGCTCTCAACATGAGAACATGATCACACCATTCCCATTCATTCCCAGATGAATCAAATCTAACACAACCCTATGCAATAGCAAGCATGGCATGGATGAAATCACAAATGGCTCAAGCAATTCCCGACATGCTAGGAAGGTTTAGCTATTTACTGGGACAATGACCGGTCAAGCAGAGGAATGGGATTCAACTACCACAACAAGTCATAGTTGAATCGTTGTTGTCCTAATGCAATAAAAGAGTGGAGGAACAAAAGGGTGGGGTTGTATAGGAATGACCAAGGGGGTTTGCTTGCCTGGAAAGTCAACCATAGAGCACTGCACCTCGGATAGGTAGTCGATGCAACTCGTAGAGGCTGAACCTATCCAGAGGGACAATACAGAAAACAATCAATACACAACATATGTAGCAATATGATGCATGATCATGACATGGAAAAATGAACGTTGGTTGGACTAATGCAACAATCAACCAGTTAGATGAAGTTGGTTTGAACCCTAGGTTCAAAATCATCATCCATATATGGTATTCCATATACCATTTAATTGATTTGATGTAATCATCAGGCATAAGCTGTTTAAACGTGCATAAAAATGGTATAGATGGATACATTGAATTTTTATAATAACTTTTCATATATAAATTATTTCAATCTGAGCTACGGTTGAATTTCTATGAGTTTTTGAAGTTTAGCTAATTTTCTGGAATTTCCAAATTTTTCTAAAATAGAAATAATCCAGAAATGGTTTATTGCGTCAACACTACATCATGCTTGCGTCAGCAAGTCAACAGCGCTGACCAGGGTTAAACCTGACGTGTGGGGTCCACACATGAATGACAAAGTGGTTAATAGTCTTAATCTAGCCCTAACTAAATACTGTCAGCAGGTTGGGCCCACATGTCATGGACACAAGCGCATCATTAGCTAGGGTTTTGACCTGGTTTGACAGGCGGTTATCCGCCGATGAGGCCGACCACGGCTGAGGCGCGTGGGGATCGGCCACAGCCAACCATTTGTGAGGCGGAGAGGCTCTACGCATAGCGGGGGTTCGCACGCGTCGAATGTGCAAGTGGCGCAAGCTGGGGTGGCTGGTATCAATATCAGTATCGAGCTTTGTAGTGGCCATGGTACGGGTGTGCTCGGGTTCGAGACTACGGTGCACAGGAGGACACGTAGGTGGTGGCGTTGGCTTGCTAGGTAGCTCCTAAGCACGGTTCTGCAGTCGGATGCGAACTTCGGTGGCTAGAACGACGGCTGTGACATGGCCTTGCGTCGGCGAGCTTCGAGCATGGCGGCGCTAGAATGACTACTACACTGGAACGAGCATAGAGAAAGAGCGGAAAGAAGCAGGAGCTCATGTCGAGGTTGTAGAGCAGTTCAGCGGCTCGGTGGAGGCTTCTAATGTGGCAAATCAACGGAGGCAGCCGCCGGTGTCGAAGCTCCAAGATGATGGCGATGACGATGTTCTAGGGCCTCCTGCTATGCTTGGCTCGGCGGGGAGGCGTGATGTCACTTTGAGCAACATCGGTATTTCCCCAAAGAGGAAGGGATGATGCAGCACAACGGCGGTAGGTATTTCCCTCAGATATGAAACCAAGGTTATCAAACCAGTAGGAGAACCAAGCAACACAACGTAAACAGCCCCTGCACACAAATAACAACACCTCACAACCCGACGTGTTAAAAGGGGTTGTCAATCCCTTTCGGGGTACGGCGCCAGAAATTGCGTGATTACGGGAGAAAGTTGTAATACATTAAACAAATAGATCGCAAATAAAATAAAAGTGCAGCAAATTATTTTTGGATTTTTTGTTTAATAGATCTGAATAAAAAGTGCAAATAAAATAGATCGCAAAGCAAATATATGAGAAGGAAGACCCGGGGGCCGCGGGTTTAACTAGTGGCTTCTCTCGAGAAAAATAGCAAATAGTGGGTAAACAAATTACTGTTGGGCAATTGATAGAACTTGAAATAATTATGTCGATATCTAGGAAATGATCATTACATAGGCATCACGTCCAAGATTAGTAGACCGAGTCCTGCCTGCATCTACTACTATTACTCCACACATCGACCGCTATCCAGCATGCATCTAGTGTATTAAGTTCATGGAAAAACGGAGTTATGCAATAAGAACGATGACATGATGTAGAAAAGATCCGTTTAGCTATATGGCGGTAGATATAGGTCTCGTCTTTTTATCCTTAGTAGCAACGATACATACGTGTCATTTCCCTTTCTGTCACTGGGATCGAGCACCGTAAGATTGAACCCACTACTGGGCACATCTTCCCATTGCAAGATAAATAGATCAAGTTGGCCAAACAAAACCCAAATATCGGAGAAGAAATACGAGGCTATAAGAGATCATGCATATAAGAGATCAAAGAAACTCAAATAACTTCCATGGATATAAAAAGATATAACTGATCATAAACTCGAAGTTCATCAGATACCAACAAACACAACGCAAAATAGTTACATCATATGGATCTCCTAGAGACCATTGTACTTGGAATTCAGAGAGAGAGAGAAAGCCATCAAGCTACTAACTACGGACCCGAAGGTCTAGAAGGAACTACTCACGCATCATCCGAGAGGCACCAATGGAGGTGGTGAACCCCATCCGAGATGGTGTCTAGATTGGATCTAGTGGTTCTGGACTCTGCGGTGGCTGGATGAATATTTCGATGCTAGTTCTAGGGTTTTGGTATTTTTGGGGTATTTATAGAGCAAAGAGGCGGTCCGGGGTGCACCCAAGGTGGGCACAACCCACCACGGCGCGCCTGGGCCTCCTGGCGTGCCCTGGTGGGTTGTGCCCCCCTCGGGGCACCCCCAAGGTGCAACCAAGGCCTATTGCCTTCCTTCTGGCCCATAAAAAATTATCTGGAGTTGCATGGCATTTAGACTTCATCTGATATTGATTGCATGTGATGTAAAAAAACATGGAAAAACAGGAACTGGCACTTGGCACTATGTCAATAGGTTAGTACCAAACAATGATATAAAATGACTATAAAATGATTATAAAACATCCAAGATTGATAATAAAACAGCATGGAACAATAAAAAATTATAGATACGTTGGAGACATATCAGCATCCCCCAGCTTAAGTCCTACTCGTCCTCGGGTACGTAAGTGATAAAAACAGAATTTTTGATGTGGATTGCTATTCATCATGTAATATCATATTATTTTCTTTATAGCATGGAAAATTGGACTTTTATGTGATTCAAAGCAATTGTCTAGTTTTGACATAACAATTTAGATACTCAAGAATATCAACAAGCAACCATGTCTTTCAAAATATCAACGCTAAAATAAGTTACCCCTAGTCAAACATTGATCCTTTCATGAAACACACTCGAATATTAACTACACCCAATACTTAAGCACGATCAAATTGCCTCCTAGTTGGTGCTTTTTATGAGAGAAGATGGAGACTCAAATTTCAAAATAAAAATTGCATAAAGTAAAAAAGAAAGGCCCTTCATAGAGGGAAGTAGGGATTTGTAGAGGTGCGAGATCTCAAAGCAAAAAAATAGAGATAAAAACATTTTGGGAGGTGTATCCATCCCACCAACGAAAAACGACTTCGAGTTCCCAACAGTTTCCATGCTAGATATGCCATAGGCGGTTCCCAAACAGAAAATAAAGTTTATTCCTTTTTCCACCATACTTTCACTTTCCATGGCTAATTGTATCCACAGGTGCCCTCCATACCAACATTTTCCAAGGAATTTATTATTTGACAACATAAAGTAAATTCATTTTTGCATTTTGAGACTGGGCATCCCTTAGACCTTTGCCTTACTCTCGTGCAATGACAAGTGAATAAACACTCATCTTGAGAATAACACATCCAGCATGGAAAATATTAGCCACCCATTACCGTTCCGCGAGCGAAACAAACACGCAAAAGAGAAGTTTATTTTGAAAATTAGAGATGGCACATACAAATTTGCTTAGAATGGCAAAAGAATACCGCATATATGTAGATATAGTGGACTCATGTGGCAAAACTGGTTTAAAGGATTTTGGATGCACAAGTAGAGATCATACTTAGTGCAAAGTGAAGGCTAGCAAAAGATTGGGAAGCGACCAACCAAGAAACGAATAATTCTCATAAGCAATCATTAAGCATAATTAACACCGAATAATGCACCACAAGTAGTATATAATTTTCATTGCATGATTATTGACTTTCGTGCATGCATAGGGAATCACAAACCTTAACACCAATATTCTTACTAGAGCACAATTACTCATTAACATAACTCACATATTACATCATCATATCTCAAAACTATTACTAAGAATCAAGTTTATTTTGTCCAATGATCTTCATGACATTTTCCTTTTCTTTATCCTTCTTGGATATCTATCACTTTGGGACTAATTTTCATGTGTTACTTTTCATAAGCTAAAACAAATATAAGTGAAGATCATGAGCATAACAAATTTTCTTTCTCTCAAAATAATTTAAGTGAAGCAAGAGAGAATTTCTTCAAAATTTTACTAACTCTCAAATAAATCTAAGTGAACCAAGAGAGCATTTGTTCAAAAATAACAAAGTACACCGTGCTCAAAAAAGATATAAGCGAAGCACTAGAGCAAGTCCTAGCTCATAAAAGATTTAAGTGAAGCATAGAGAGCAATTCTAACAAGTCATGATATAATTTTGGCTCTCTCAAATAGGTGTGTCCAGCAAGGATTGATGACTTGAAACAGAAAATAAAAAAAGCAAAGACACATATCATACAGGACGCTCCAAGCAAAACGCATATCATGTGACGAATAAAAATATAGCCTCGAGTAAAATACCGATAGTTGTTGGAAGAAAGCGGGGATGCCACTCGGAGGCATCCCCAAGCTTAGTTGGTTGCTCGTTCTTGGATAATAGCTTGGGATGCATCGGCATCACCAAGCTTAGGCTCTTACACCCTTCCTTCATCCATCGTAAGATAACCCAAAACTTGAAAACTTCAATCACACAAAACTCAACAAAACCTTCGTGAGATTCGTTAGTGTAAGAAAAATAAATCACTACTATAAGTGTTGTATCAAACCAATTCTTATTTTGTTTTTGTGTTATATCTACTGTATTCCAACTTTTCTATGGCAAAAACTCATCAAAGAAAACCATAGAGCCATCAAAATAAGTGCACAACACAAAGAAAACAGAATTTGTCAAAACAGAATAGTCTGTAGCAATCTGATTTGTTCGAATACTTCTGGTAGTCCAAAAATTCTGAAAAACTAGGAAAGCCTGGATAATTTGTATATTGATCTTCTGCAAAATGAATTGGCATTTTATCAGGTTCTGTTGAATTTTAACAATTCTTTTTGTGACCAAAAAGTTTCTGTCTTTTTCAGCAAGATCAAACAACTATCACCCAAGAATATCCTATTGGTTCTACTTGGCACAAACATTAATAAAACACAAAAAACACAATGATAATAGTATCATAATTGTGTAAACACTCAAGAACAGAAATAAAAAATCAAAAATTGATTTTATTCATTGGGTTGGCTCCCAACAAGCGCTATAGTTTTACGCCCTTAGCTAGGCATAAAGCAAGGATCTAAGTTTTGTCATCTTTGGTTTGAGATCCATAAGATGCCCTCATGATTGATTCATACAGTGGCTTAATTCTAGTTCTAGGAAAGTGTTCCATTCCCTTCCTCAAAGGAAATTGGAACTTAATATTGCCTTCTTTCATATCAATCACGGCACCGATAGTGCGTAAAAACGGTCTACCTAGAATAATTGGACAAGACAGATTGCAATCAATATCAAGAACATAAAATCTATGGGCACATAATTCCTATTTTCAAGAATAAGAACATCATTCATTCTTCCCATAGGCTTTTTAATAGTAGAATCCGCCAAGTGCAAATTCAAAGAACATTCTTCAAGATTGGTAAGACCAAGCACATCACATAAAGATTTCGGAATTGTAGAAACACCAGCACCCAAGTCACACAAAGCAAAACACTCATAATTCTTAATCTTGACTTTGATAGTAGGTTCCCATTCATCATGCAATTTTCTAGGAATTGAAACTTCTAATTCCAATTTTTCTTCAAGAGCTTTCATCATAGCATCAACAGTATGTTTAGTAAAGGCTTTATTTTGTTCATAAGAATGGGGTGAATTTATCATGGATTGCAACAGAGAAATACAATCAATCAAAGAGCAACTATCATAATTAAAGTCTTTGTAATCCAAAAGAGTGGGTACATCACTAGCTAAAGTATTGACCTCTCCAAACCCACTTTCATTAATTTTCTCAACAAGATTTTCACCCTCCGAAATATTGGGACGCCTTCTACTTAAACTTGACTCTTCTCTAGTCTGTTTTTCATCATTCTAACTTTACTAAACGAGGAATCAATAGAAGAAACACCAATCATTTTAAGATCTTCATCATTTTTGCAAAAATAATCACTAGAAAAAGCTTTCTCTAAAAATTCTCTTTTAGCTCTAAGCATAGCAGTTCTTTTCTTACTTTCATCCATAGAAACATAAAGAGATTTAATTGATTCATCTACCTTAGGCACAAAAATTTTCATCTTGAGATTTTCCACATCATGAGCAATTCTATCAACACTTCTAGAAAAATCATCAATCTTACTCAACTTTTCTTCTATGGAAGTGTTGAAAACTTTTTGTGTGTTGATAAATTCTTTAATATTGTTCTCAAGATAAAAGGTGTTCTTATTATTATTATAAGATTGATTTCCATAGGAATTACCATAATTATTAGAGGAATTACTGGGAAAAGGCCTAGGATTAAAATTACCTCTATAAGCATTGTTGTTGAAATTATTTCTAGAGATAAAATTCACATCAATGACATCACTATTTCTCTCAAGAAAAGTAGACAAATGCGTATCATTAAAATCAATAGGATCACTTTTACTAGAAACCAATTTCATAAGAGCATCAACTTTATCACTCAAAGAAGAAATTTCTTCAACCAAATTAAATTTTTTACTAGTAGGAGCTCTTCCGGTATGTGATTGTGAATAATTTGCCGTGATATTATCCAGCAATTTGGTGGCTTCACCCAAAGTAATTTCAATAAAAGTACCACTCGCGATGGAATCTAAATGATTATGAGAAACAAAGTTCAATTCCGCATAAAATGTTTGTATGATCATCCAAAGATTTAATCCATGAGTTGGGCAATTCCTTAGCATCATTTTCATCCTTTCACAAGATTGTGCAACATGCTCATGTTCTAGTTGCTTGAAATTCATGATCTGGGTTCTGAGGGAAATAATTTTTGTGGGAGGAAAATACTTAGTGATAAAAGCATCTTTGCACTTATTCCAAGAATCGATACTATTGCGAGGCAAAGAAGAGAACCAGATTTTTTCAGAATCACGTAAAGAGAACGGAAATAATTTCATCTTGACCACATCATTGTCCACATCTTTTTTCTTTTCCATATCGCATAATTCCACGAAGGTATTAAGATGGGACGCGGCATCCTCATTAGGAGTACCGGAAAATTGGTCTTTCATAACAAGATTCAACAAAGCAGAATTAATATCACAAGTCTCCGCACTAGTGCCGGGAGGAGCAAGGGGAGTGCCAATAAAATCATTATAGTTGTTAATTGAGAAATCACATAACTTGGTGTTCTCTTGAGTCATGATGACCACACAACAAGATTGCACTCAAAAAACGATCCGACAAGAAAAGAGCGAACGGAAAAACAGGGGCGAATAAAACGGTAATTTTTTGTGAAGTGGGGGAGAGGAAAACAAGAGGCAAATGGAAAATAATGTAAATTGCAAGGAGATGAGATTTGTGATTAGGAACCTGGTTATGTTGAAGATCCTCCTTGGCAATGGCGCCAGAAATTCCTTTTGATGTCGCTTGAAGCTACATTGGTATTTTCCCAAAGAGGAAGGGATGATGTAGCACAGCAGCGGTAGGTATTTCCCTCATATATGAAACCAAGCTTATCAAACCAGTAGGATAACCAAGCAACACAACGTAAACAGCCCCTGCACACAAATAACAACACCTCGCAACCCGACGTGTTAAAGGGGTTGTCAATCCCTTTCGGGGTACGGCGCCAGAAATTGCGTGATGACGAGAGAAAGTTGTAATAGATTAAATAAATAGATCGCAAAATAAAATAAAGTGCATCAAAGTATTTTTGGATTTTTTGTTTAATAGGTCTAAATAAAAAGTGCAAATAAAATAGATCGCAAAGAAAATATATGAGAAGGAAGACCCTGGGGCCGCTGGTTTCACTAGTGGTTTCTCTCGAGGAAAATAGCAAACGGTGGGTAAACAAATTACTGTTGGGCAATTGATAGAACTTCAAAAAATTATGATGATATCCAGGCAATGATCATTACATAGGCATCACGTCCAAGATTAGTAGACTGACTCGTGCTTGCATCTACTACTATTACTCCACACATCGACCGCTATCCAGCATGCATCTAGTGTATTAAGTTCATGGAAAAACGGAGTAATGCAATAAGAACAATGACATGATGTAGACAAGAATCATTTATCTATATGGCGGTAGATATAGATCTCATCTTTTTATCCTTAGTAGCAATGATACATACGTGTCATTTCCCTTTCTGTCACTGGGATCGAACACCATAAGATCGAACCCACTACCGGGCACCTCTTCCCAATGCAAGATAAATAGATCAAGTTGGCCAAACAAAACCCAAATATCGGAGAATAAATACGAGGCTATAAGATATCATGCATATAAGAGATCAAAGAAACTCAAATAACTTTCATGGATATAAAAAGATATAGCTGATCATAAACTCAAAGTTCATCAGATCGCAACAAACACACCGCAAAAGAGTTACATCATATGTGTCGGGGTTCAAGAACGACACCTATGGGATCACAGGGAATCCCTACTACGGTTGGCGGGGCGCGAGGCTATGGAAAGAGCGGGTTTAGAAGATCAATGCGGGGGAAATTTTATCCAGGTTCGGGCCGCAAATGATGCGTAATGCCCTAATCCTGCTTTGGTGTACAATTGGTGTTCTTGAGCTCTCGAACTAGCTGCGGTGCATGCCTAGTCCAAAAAGTCCGAATCCTTCCTCAGTACGCCTCGGGCCTCATTTTATACGTCGAAGGGGTCGCCACAGTGGCACACAGGAGGTGGAAAGTATGTACGGTGTACAAGTCTATCCCTGACATCGTGGGACAAAACGCATTTAATGCGCCGACGACGTATCCTCTTGCTTTTTCGGGGACTGCAAGGAAGCTTGTCTCGTCTGTCGCCGCCTCGCCTCGCTTCGACGCGCGTCCAAGCTGACAAGGCATGCAGCGCCGCGCTGGCTTGCCACCATGCAGGCGCCTCCCGAGCCTTGGTTCCAATGTTGTCGACAGTGTCGGAACTCTCAGGTTCAAGGGTGGCGGTCTTGCTGGTGTTGGGTAAGTTGCCCCAGAAAGGCTCTTGCCGGGGCAGCGTAGGTCATCCCCGGCAAGGCTCTTGCCGGGGGAAACCCACCTTGCCCCTGCGCTCTTCGCGCCTCTGGTTTTAGCGTTGTTTTGGTAGTCTTGTTCTCCGCTTCCTCTGCCCTGCCAAGCGTGGCCGCAGGTGCGGCTACAAGTGCCCGTGCAAAAGCAAAGGGGTACAGAAGGCCCCTACTTTTGTACACGATAGGAGCCCCTGAGCCTGGGCCACATATATGCGTGGAGCATTGTTGGGCCAGGCCCAGAACGGTGCGCGGGCATGCGTGGCAGAGTTTTGACTGTGGTGATCACTTCGCTAGTTGCGCTTCCCCATGACCCGTATTGAGTGTGTAACGTGGGGGTCGTGCGTGGGGCGGTCGCAGCGTGCTTGCATCACCCCGCCGTAAAATAGTAAAGAGGCGGTCCGCATCCCCCCATAAAAACAGAGGAAGCCGTAGGGGCGTGTCTCATTTACTAAGTGGACTTGGGTCGTGGCCATCATGGTGCCCGCGCCCCATGATCACGGGGCGCAAAACGGCCGTCCCACTTGCCATCTGAACCCTGCCTCGCCCGCCACGTGTCCCCAATGCCTCAGGGAGTGTATGTGGTGGACACGGAGGGTACGGGCTTTAATGCCGAGGCGGGGGGACGGGCGCCGCTGATTGGAGTAGCGGGTCGGTCCTGACTACTCGCGCCCCTGGCGGCTGGATTGGTTGATTGGGGCGGCCGCCATCAGGCTCACTCGGCCCGTCCCCCTATAAAAAGGGGAGAGGGACAGCGTCTTTCCGCATTCGTCTTCTTCCAGTTTGATCCCTTCCCTTCCTTTGCCATGGTGAGAGGGCGCGGTCATGGCCGTCCTTCCACGGAGGTGACTAGTTCTTCCTCCCGCCAGAGAGCCGTGGCGGTTAAGGAAGAGCCAGACGCCCAAGGTGAAGGCCACGCTCGGGGCGGAGGCGCCGGACGGGGGTGCAGTCGGCGAGGTGGTCGAGGTAGAGGTGGGCACGAAAGGGGGACACCCCGTCGTCACCATCTCTGCCACCATCTCCTCCTGCTTCGTCGAGCGGCCATGTCGGGGACACGACGCTGGAGTTTATCCTGCAGTTGTGCTAGCCACCTTGCAACCGCCTTCGCCTTCCCGAGGCGTTCGCGAGGGTGCTGGAGATCGACCAGCCGCCGAGGCTGAGGCTTCACATGAAGGGGTGTTGCAATGGTGACAATGTGGGTGAACACAAGGTTCCCCGTCCCTCATGTAATGCTCCTTCGTCGGGGTTGGAAAACCTTCGCACGCGCCCACTGCTTGATGAAGGGGCACGTTCTCCTCTTCAAATTAGTGGAGAGTGACCTGCTCTCCGTCATGGTCTTCGGTCGCTCAGGACACAGGTTAGGGTGCTACGCGGAGAGCTCGACCGACGACGAGAGCTCCTCCTCGAGCAGCGGCGACAAGGAGGGGACCGGTGGGGAGGACGACGGGGACGGGTCCGACTAGACGTCAGACGCCCCGTCCCTAGGCGATGCTGGGAACAACACCATCTGCACCTGGCCTTCTCCCCAGCAGAGTGATGTGCCGGGGAGGGGTAGCTCTTGGCGGCTCCTCGAGCCAGCTCCTTGAACTTCTCGGGGCCGTTGCGTCTGGCGGATGGCGCTAGAGCGGGCCGTCAAGTCATAGTACGATGGCATCGATGCCTTTGTCGTGTATTGGCGGCCCGCTGCCTCATTTTCCAGCTTCTTCCCCGGCACCATCATCACCAACCTTCTTCTGGGCGGCCGCCGACGTTCTCTTGGTGTCTTCTACTGCTCGTACCACGCCTAGGCACTCCTTTTTCCCTCATGTTATCCCGATACGCTTCCTGAGGAGAGGGACAAGAAAGGGATTACGGGCATCTTATCTTTTTTTAGATCATAAGCCTGCGGGAACTTGTCGAATTTATACCTTGTAACCCCTTGCTCATGCTTATATTCCGTATGAATTGTACTTGTTTGATCAACGTATTAATGAAAAGGGTGTTTGTCGAATTCCTTTGTGCGTGAGCGAGGCCCACACTATGGAGCGAGTCCTTGTTATTTCAAATAAACAATGTCGCCCGGCAACAAACCTTGCCGTCCTCCCCCTTTATACCGTGACCATACCCACGCCCTTGGCGGGAGTAGGGGTAAAGTAGGAT
The DNA here is from genome assembly GCA_021605205.1 of Aegilops longissima. Lineage (NCBI taxonomy): Eukaryota > Viridiplantae > Streptophyta > Magnoliopsida > Poales > Poaceae > Aegilops > Aegilops longissima. Next base: position 61,141 of record JAHIAM010005404.1, read on the forward strand.
CGGGCCCTTCGCTTGTTTCCCTTCCACCGCAACTACAACCAGATTCCGGCCTGAAAGGGATTTTAGGCATAGGAAAGAGGGAGCACGGTGGTATAGGAGTGACAAAGTTTCTTATGTGCAAGTTTCATACGAAAACACATAGCGGGGGAGAGAAAACTTATCTGAATTTGCAGCCCCCAACAACCTTGTCTTGCCTGGGTCGGGGTGTCGATCCGCCTTCTTTCCTCCAAACGGGTCTGCAGAAACGCATGTGCAGCCTGCGAACCAAGAATGGACTGGAAGAGACAGAAAGACATGACTTGACCTCTACACTAGGGCTTAGTTGCCGCCAAGCACCATCAACCCTAACAGAGAGAGAGACTCAACCTAGCATGCATGCTAAATTCTAGGGTGCCAGCGTTTCATTTATTTATCTGTTGCCCAGGGTCTGCACCTAGCTTTGTACAAAGGGTTACATGCCTTGCCGACAAGGCCCGGCAACCGCGCCTTATGGGTAAAACTTGCGAAGATGTTCGATGTTCCAGGAGTTTCTCACTGGAATTCCATCTTCGGTCTCCAGGCGGACTGCGCCGAGCCTGGTGACTCGTATTAACCGGTAAGGGCCTTCCCACTTCGGCGTCAACTTGTTGGAATTCTTAGCGGATTGAACTCGCTGAAGAACAAGGTCGCCTTCCTCAAGGCTTCGGGCAAGAACCTTGCGGCTATGGTAGCGGCGCAAGGCTTCCTGGTAGCGAGCAGCTCGCACAGTAGCCCGAAGACGATTTTCCTCGAGGAGCGTCGCATCATCTTGGCACAACTGCTCTTGCTCAAGCTCATCATAAGCGAGCACTCGAGGTGACCCATAGATGAGTTCCGTGGGGATAACTGCTTCTACCCCGTATACCAGGGCAAAGGGTGTCTGGCTGGTGGCTCGATTTGGCTTCGTTCTGATTGACCAAAGAACCATCGACAACTCGTCAATCTAGCGCCTTCTGCACTAGTGTAGCTTGTCAAAAGTCCTGGTCTTGAGGCCTTGCAACACTTCTGCATTTGCCCTCTCGACCTGGCCGTTACTTCTAGGATGAGCAACATAAGCAAAACAAACCTTGCCGCCGAGGTCTTGTATGTATTTCATGAAGGTGCGGCTCGTGAACTGCGTGTCGTTATCGGTGAAGACCCTATTGGGCACACCTAAACGGCAGACTAGCCCCTTGAAGAACTTGACGGCTGACTGTCCTGTCACCTTTCTCACCGGCTTCACTTCCGGCCACTTTGTGAACTTGTCGATCGCAACGTACAAGTACTCAAAGCCCCCGACAACACGGGGAAAGGGGCCCAGTATGTCGAGGCTCCAGACCGAAAATGGCTAGGAAAGAGGGATTGTCTGAAGATCTTGAGCTGGTTGATGAAGCTTCTTCGAATGGAACTGGCACGCTTCACACTTGGTTACTAGTGCAGTTGCATCCTGGATAGCGGTGGGCCAGAAGAAACCTTTCCGGAACGCTTTGCCGGCAAGGGCTCTTGACCGTATGTGGGAGCCACACATGCCTCCATGTATCTCTACCAATAGCTCCAGTCCGTCCTCCCGAGGAATGCACTTCAATTTCACACCGTTCAGTCTCTTCTGTATGGGGCACCATCCACAAACTGGTACATGATGGATCAACGGGCTACTTTCTCTGCTTCTTCCTGTTCGTCGAGGAGTTCCCCTGTTTGGAGAAAACGGACGGTGTGCTACGCCCATGCCGGAGCCTGGGGCTCGACGGCAAGGACTAAAGGCTCATCTTCGGACATGGGGGTAGCTGCCTCTACGACTAGGGCTTGGGATCCTGCCGGAGGTTGCTTCCCCTGGGCAAGCTTGGGGCACCCGGCAACGTCCTTGCCGGCGGCTCCTGGGAGCTCAGTGGGGAAGACTTGCCGGGGCCTTCTTTCCTTTGCTTGTTCTGCCCTTCTCATCCACATAGGCTTCCATCAATGGGCTCTGGTAATCCTTGTTAACTTGCTTGACGACGAGCTACGAATCACCTCTGATGATGAGCTTCCTGATTCCAAGGTCTGCAACGATCCTCAGACCGGCAAGAAATCCCTCGTACTATGCCGTGTTGTTTGTGGATTTTTCCCGGGGAAAATGCATCTGGACCACATACCTGAGGTGCTCTCCGGTGTGTGCGACGAGTAGCACGCCGGCACCTGCACCTTGAAGCGAGAAAGCCCCATCGAAGTACATGACCCAATCACGGCTCATCTCCTTGACAGGAAAGGTGGTCTCTTGAATCTCCTCGTCGGGCGTTGAGGTCCATTCTGCTATGAATTCTTCCAAAGCTCGGCTCTTGATCGTTGAAGTACTTTCAAACCCGAGGCCCAAGCTCGACAGCTCCAACACCCACTCCACAATCCTCCCAGTCGCATCTGGGTTGTGCAAGATCCGTTGCAAAGGGAGGTGGGTGACGACGGTGATCTCGTGTGCTTGGAAATAGTGATGCAGCTTTCTCGAGGCCATAAGAAGGCCGAAAAGTAGCTTCTCCATCCCGGAGTATCTTGATCTAGCCCCCTCCAAGAGGGAACTGACATAATAAACCGGGTGCTGCACCACCTTCTTCTTCTGTTCAACTTCACCCGTCTGCACAGACTCTGCCTTACCAGGACCGGGCCTTGCCAGGGGTTCTGCCTTGCTGGCGTTAGGCCCTGGCGGGGAGAGCCCCGGCCCACCATCCGACGGCTCCGCTGCTACTACTACTTCTTCCTCAAGTTCCCTCTGCGCTACTAGCACAACAGTAACCACTTGATTCGTCGCCGCTAGATATAGCAGCAACGGCTCTTGTGGTTTAGGAGCGATTAGTATTGATGTGGAGGATAGGTACTTCTTCAAATCCTGTAGCGCTGCCTCTGCCTCCGGAGTCCATTTCATTGGACCCTCCTTTTTCAGAACTTTTAAAAAGGGGAGGGCGCGCTCAGCAGATTTGGAGATGAACCTACTTAGAGCAGCAACGCAGCCGGCGAACCTACAGACGTCTTTAACCCGTCTCGGCGCCTCAATCGCTTTGATCTTGTCGGGATTCGCTTCGATCCCGCGCTGAGACACAAAGAACCCAAGAAGTTACTAGATGGGACACCGAACACTCACTTCACCGGGTTGAGCTTGAGGTTGATCTTGCGCAAATTTGCAAATGTCTCTTCCAGGTCCTGCACGAGCATAGCCTTGTCCTTGGTTTTGTCCACTATATCATCCATGTAAGCTTCCATATTTCTATGCAGCTGGGGCTCAAAACCAATTTGGACCGCTCAGGCAAACATCGAACCAGCGCATTTCAACCCGAAAGGTATTCATACAAAACAGTACGTACCACACGGGGTGATGGACGCGGCCTTTTCTTCGTCTTCCTTCATCATGAAGATCTGATGGTATCCTGAATAGGCGTCGAGGTATGACAGCAGGTCACACCCGGCAGTGGAGTCCACGATCTGGTCTATGCGTGGCAAAGGGAAAGGATCCTTTGGACATGCCTTATTGATATCTATGTAATCAATACATAGCCTCCACTTCCCATTTGCCTTATGCACTACCATTGGATTGGCCAACCATGTGGGGTGGAGGACTCCTCTGACCAAGCCTGCCGCCTCTAACTTCCTGATCTCTTCGACGATGAACTCTTGCCGTTCCAAAGCTTGCTTCCTGACCTTCTGCTTGACGGGCCGCGCATGAGGACAGACAACAAGATGGTGCTCAATCACCTTCCTGGGAATGCCGGGGATGTCGGATGCTTGCCATGCAAACACATCGACATTTGCTCGCAGGAAGGTGACGAGCGCTCTTTCCTATTTGCTGTCAAGGGTGTAGCTTATAGTAAAATCCCCGCCCGTGCCGTCCTCCTTGACGGGCAAATTCTTGGTCTCTGGTGGTGCTGCCTTGGATTTCTTTCTCTTGCCGGTGGAGCTCTCTGGCACGTCCTCAATGGGAGCGCTGCACTCCAAAGAGGCGCACTTGCCGAAGTTGGTGCAGGATGTCTTGCCGGAAGAGGTCTTGCCGGTCTTCTTCTCGGGGTTCAAGAACGACACCTATGGGATCACAAGGAATCCCTACTACGGTTGGCGCGGCGCGGGGCTATAGAAAGACCGGGTTTAGAGGATCAACACGGGGGGAATTTTATCCAGGTTCGGTCCGCAAATGATGCGTAGTACCCGAATCCTGCTTTGGTGTATATTTGGTGTTCTTGAGCTCTCGCACTAGCTGCGGTGCATGCCTAGTCCAAAAAGTATGAATCCTTCCTCAGTACGCCTTGGGCCTCCTTTTATACGTCGAAGGGGTCGCCACAGTGGCACACATGAGGTGGAAAGTATGTACAGTGTACAAGTCTATCCCTGACATCATGAGACAAAACGCATTTAATGCGCCGCCAACGTGTCCTTGTGCTTTATCGGGGACAACAAGGAAGCCCATCTCGTCTGTCGCCGCCTCGCCTCGCTTCGATGCTCATCCAAGCTGACGAGGCATGCAACGCCACGCTGGCTGGCTGGCTGCTGCGCTGGTGCAATGGCAGGGTCTTCACGAAGATCTGCATGCCACCATGCAAGCGCCTCCCGAGCCTTGGTTCCAATGTTTACGGTGTCGGAACTCTCAGACTCAAGGGTGGCGGTCTTGCTGGTGTTGGGTAAGTTGCCCCGGCAAGGATCTTGTCGGGGCAGCGTAGGTCGTCCCCGGCAAAGCTCTTGCCGGGGGAAACCCACCTTGCCCCTTCGCTCTTCGCGCCTCTGGTTTCAGCGTTGTTCTGGTATTCTTGTTCTCCGCTTCCTCTGCCCCGCCAAGCGTGGCCGCACGTGCGGCTACAACGGCCAGTGCACAAGTAAAGGGGTACAGAAGGCCCCTACTTTTGTACACCAACATATGGATCTCCAAGAGACCATTGTGTTGATAATTCAGCAAGAGAGAGAAAGCCATCTAGCTACTAACTACGGACACGAAGGTCTACAAGGAACTACTCACGCATCATTGGAGAGGCACGAATGGAGGTGGTGAACCCCATCCGAGTTGGTGTCTAGATTGGATCTGGTGGTTCTAGACTCTGCGGCGGCTAGATGAATATTTCAATGCTTGTTCTAGGGTTCAGTTATTTTTGCGGTATTATAGAGCAAAGAGGCAGTCCGAGGGGCACCCGAGGTGGGCATAACCCACCAGGGAGCGCCTGGGCCTCCTGGCGCGTCCTGGTGGGTTGTGCCCCCCTTGGGGCACCCCCAGGTGCAACCAAGGCCCATTGCCTTCCTTCTGGCCCATAAAAAATCATCGTGGAGTTTCTTGGCATTTGGACTTCATCTGATATTGATTTCCTGCAACGTAAAAAACATGGAAAAATAGCAACTGGCATTTGGCACTATGTCAATAGGTTGGTACCAAAAAATGATATAAAATGACTATAAAATGATTATAAAACATCCAAGATTGATAATAAAACAGCATGGAACAATAAAAAAATTATATATAAGTTGGAGACGTATCGAGGCGTAGAGAAGTGCGCCGGAGCTCGTGGACACTACGAGGAGGCGTGAGAGTGGTTGTAGCTATGCGAACAGTGATGAAGAACTTGCGGGCGCTACGGCCATGGCGAGGAGCAGACATGAGAGGGCAAGGGGGGAAGTGCGAAGGCGTCAACTCGATCTGAATGACACCACAGTGTCGATCTGGCTCGTCGACCTGTCACAGGAGGCAGGTAGATGGGTGGAAGGTGGTGAGTCGTGGGCACGCGCAATTCGGGCACACGCTATGCATGCGACTGCCGCCAGGAAGAAGGCACCACTGCCCCTGCTGGGCTGGGCCACTACAGTGCCAGATCAGGTCGGCCAGCCCAGGTAACTCTCTCTGCCTTTTTCCTATTTTGTTTCTATTTTTCTTTTTCTGTCAGTTGTTTTGATTTAGTTTTGGCACTAAATCATTTTAGTAAATTCTTGATCTTTTTGTGGGCACTCGCTAAATTATTTGAGAGGCGCTCAGCAAGTTTCGATATTACTAGATCTATAGAAATATTTATAGGATTTTAAAGCTCCAATTTAAATTTATATTGAATTAATTCAAATCCGAAACCTGACCTGGAGAAATGTGCACCACTTCTTGTTTAGGTTTTCACCTTGTGCCATAAATCATTGACATTATTGAAGGGCATTCTGTGTTCATTCAAAAAGGTTTTGCATGAACTTTTTTATTTTGTTTGGTGCTAGGGTTTGGATCATTCCCAAATTCAAATTTAAATGAAATTTAAACATGATGCAAACATGTTTAGCTAGCCTAGAGCATACCAGAACTAGTGATGTGAAACCTCGCCCCCACTCAAAAGAATGTTGTCCCGAGATTCAGGAGTTGGTGGGAAGAGAGTGGGGTAATCAAGTCAAAGGCGATCTTCTTGCTCGCAAGTAGCTTCTCTCTCAGAATGATGGGACCATTGAACCTTGAGAAACCTGATGTTTTGTCGGCGAGTGATACATTCTGCCTTATCAAGAATATGAACATGATACTCCAGATTTGTGAGGTTATCTTGGAGATCAAGCATTTTGTGGTCCACTCTACCGATGGGATCCGAGAAGATCCGCCTGAGTTGAGAATGCAGAAGACATCATGGACTCAGGATAGATGTGAGGGTAGTTCCAACTGGTAGGCAACCTCTCTTAGTTTAGCGAGAATATGAAAAGGACAAATGTAACGAGGATCCAATTCGTCCTTGATACTGAAACGATGGGTACCCTTTAGAGGGGTAACCCAAAGGCAAACCTTGTCACCAACTTCATAAGATACTTCCTTATGATGATGGTCATACTGGCTCTTCTGACGAGATTGGGCTATCTTCAAATTCTCACGAATAATGCGAACTTGCTCTTCTGCTTCGTGGATCATATCCGGTCAAAAGAATTGTCTTTCACTATTTTCTGACTAGTTCAAAGGTGTTTGACATCTTCATCCATAAAGAATCTTGAAGGGTGCTTTATTGAGACTAGATTGCTAGATATTATTATAAGCAAACTGAGCTAAAGGAAGATGTGGGTGTACCAAACATGGGTGTTTTACACCCTGACTTATCCACAGACAAGTAGCAGCTCCCTTGCTGGCCAAGGAACCTACCAAGGAAGCTACTATATGGGAGGTCAAGGAGCGCATCGAGGAGACCAAGATTCAAGCACAAGTTGATCTCCTTGGCTAAGGAGAAGAAAAAGACAGAACATTTGCCGGCAGGACTGAACCAGCAAGGCGAAGGCCCGGAAAGTTCCGTGGCTAGCAAGCTCCCGCCAACTGCCAGCGCTCCACCTTACTGAGCAACTTGTCACTAATCAGTGAGGCGTTGAGCTCGCACGTAGTTAGGTGAAGCTTGTCGGGCATGTGTTAGCATGCTGGACGGAGTTTCATCCTTATCGACACCTGTCCATATGCACTACAGCAGGATGCTGCTAACGCGACACTACGATCAGAGACCCTTTCACGAAACTGTGTGCGATGCATTAATCACAAACGGGGATGTAAAAAAATGTCAAAAAAGGTGTAAAATGTTTGCAATGGAGGATGCATCAAACACGGTTCAGATTTTAGTTGCGTGTGCGATCCAGGGCATCCGGTTCAGCCCAATGAACCATTTGCGATGAGGCGGAACAAAAGAAATGGGCAGACTGATGAAGGTGTGTGCGATGTACAACATACGGTTCACTCGGACGAACTATTTGTGATTAGGCAACACAAAAGAAACGGTCAGCCAGATCAAGGAGTGTGCGATGTACAACATACAGTTCACTCGGATGAACTATTTGTGATTAGGCAACACAAAGCAAACGGTCAGCCAGATCAAGGTGTGTGCGATGTACGACATGCGATTCACTCGGATGAACTGTTTGCGTTGAGATAAGAGAACAGAAACAGTTCAACATAACAAATACCATAAATATTGCAAGGTTCAAATTCAAAGATTACAACGCCCAAATTCAAACATTCCCTGTTGCGTCATTTTTGAAAAGGGATCAGCCGCTGACAAGTCATGTATGGGTTTGACACAATAACTTCCAATTGCTTTACCATATGCTCTTCCAATACGAAGTTTGGCATTTTTTGGGGCACTTCCATTCCGTAGTACCAGCCGCCTTTGATAATCATACCATTGATCTTTCCTAATTAAATGCATGTTCAACCTCATTACCCTCAGCACCTTTGCTCTGGCAAGAAACAACATGGCGAGTGTAATCTTCGGTGTGGTCCCTCGCTAGGAGTTCAAAGTAATATTTGAGAGATACAGATCCAGGCATTCGATGTGATTGTCGTTATCAACATATTCCACCAGGCCTAATATGCACTGCAAAAGAAGAGAACGTGTTAGTGCCTACATGCAGTTTTGAACACTGCTACACACCCATTTGGTTTGCAGGATTTGTAAAATGCACCAACGTGCCACCTTCAATCTGTCATGATTAACATGGGCATTATTTTGATTACAATCTAGAAACATGTAGCCTTCTTCACAAGAGGTTGGATTGGATGAAAAATTCCCTAAGAAAACTAGTACATATGAATCCAAAGGAGAAATGGTTATGGACGATTGTAACCATATGAATGAAGCAACCATTATGGGGTGCGGGTGTATGTCCTAAAATCCTCCAAAATTCCTTCAGAAATCGTAATACATAGTCATTGTAAACTTCGGAAAAGGTGCAAAAAATTGAACTCCCTTATGGTTAACATTTAACAGGAAAGGAACATCACCTCGATATACAGCTTCTTCAGGCATGGAAAGCATCTCAGGCAACTGAAAACTTGGTCCAGGTTGGGGATGACAGATTCTAGTGCTAAGACCTTCATTGTGCCCGGAGTCTGGGTGAAGCTTTGCTAGATGACAGACGAACATACATCTTCAAACTAGGAATAACATTGATATCAAGAAGGAGAGGTATATAAGGCGACTGTTGTACCTGAAAGTTGTAGTATTTGACACACGAGTAGCCCACCACTTTCAATTTCGGCGCAGAAATGACATTGATTCTTGTTGTACCTTGTTGATCAACTACAAGTAATCTCTCAAGTGATGGTGTGTCCTGGATGACCATATTCTGGTCCACCTTTTGTGATCTCTCGTTGCAGCACCAGCAACACGCATAAATAGTGCGGAGAGTCCTGGAGCTGATGTGCAAGGTACTTGACCAATTCATTGCCCGAAGACAAAGGAACTCGAGTGCAGTACAGCCGCGGAGCAGGCGTTCCATGTCATCCTTTGGGAAGCGGATGGCGACGAGCTCGAGGTGCTTCAATCGTGCTAGAAAAAGAGCGAGCGCGTCATTAAGGGGGGGTGGCAGTTCATGAACTTGGCGAGGCACATTGTGGGAGCAAAGCGGAGCACGGACGTTGGCAGCAAGCTCATATGCCCATCATTATAACTTAGCTTCTCGAGCTAATCTATGGCGCAGGATCAGAACCACTCGTCAAGCTTGCCTCGCTCCCTGCCATTGGAACGGAACTTGCCTGTGATAAGGCCTTTGATTGGGCCATGGTGACTGTCGAGGATCTGGGAGAATGCATCCAAGCTTTGGCGATAGCCATGGCAGAGCTTGTGGGTGTGGAGGAGATCAACAGGTGTGCGGAGCCATAGGGTGCGCCAACGCCGGGACACAGTGGCTGTCCTCGTCCGATTTTTGATTGGGAGGAGGGATATGATGACTATCAACATATCATCGGGGAGGTTGTTGATGAAGTCAAGGCCTGCTGGAGTCACTTGCGGTTCTTTCTCAACCCGCCTCCGCTTGTTGGCAGCCTCGTTATCCACCTCGTCGGCGGGAACGGGAACCTCTGTCTCCATATTCACGCTATGCTCCGGTGCTTCAGCAGCCCCGACATCGCCACTCCCTCCGATGGGGCGCTTCGGCGGCATCCTCGTACACTGACGGCTTTGAGGACTCAGAGCGGCGTCGAGGATGCATGCGGAGAGAGAGGAATTGTGTGTGTGGCGAGGATGGGGGGTATGGCCGCTCAGCAGCGCCATTAATATAGACCAGTGGGAGCAAGGCGAGCGGCGGTCCAAGGCTGTCTCGCTTCCCGGTGAGAACAACTGCTTAATCTCTAGTATGAATGAAATGTATGCTTAATTACTGAATTTTAGTTGCAAAAAATAGATAGTGATATTGATTTTTAGCTACATATTTTGACAAATCACAGTGTCTCTTGGCATACCGTAATAGATAGTGATAGTGATAGTGATATTGATTTTTAGCCCCGAAGTCTGGCTTTAATTTGCATACCGTAATCTGAACCGTTTGCGTTCAAGAGATGCACAGCTTGTACGCTTCCCGGTGAGCCTGCACACCGGACTGCGCTTGGATGCCTCCCATTCAGTCAAGCAGCTGTCCACACGGCACCTCCTACAGCCATTAAAACCAAGACACGTGGCGTCACGTGAATGGTTAACCGAACGCACGCGGTTTGAATAATATAAACGTTTGAGATATTAAAGTGGCTGCTATTTTTTTCAAAATGCCTTTGTTGGCAGTCATTATTCGAGTGCGCCTTCTCTCAAAATGGACACAAAAAATACCACAGCATGTCAGGTGCCCTTCCATGATAGCATGCCAAGTTTCATGAAATTCAGACGAGTTTTGGATTTACTAGAATTTAAAAACCAGGCATCTCAATGTTTTGCCAGCAATCAACGGTGCCCTGGTGTTTGAAATTCTTTCCCATTTCTTGCATGCGACCTAAGCATGCACCCAAGGACACAGATTTGATTTTTCAACCAATTTATATGCACTGGAGCATGCGCATGTAGTTCAAATTTGAATTATGCACACAAATGCATTGAAAACTCAGTTAATGCATAAAAATGACCAAACGAACCCCGAAAAATCACAAAACACTCCTGTTGTTCTATGTTGACATGAGAAAAAAACTTGAAAGCAATATGAGGCAATGGGTATCGTTTCGTCCCCAAAGGTGGGACGTTCCCTACCGAAAACCATCATGCTTGTTGTGAGAATCTCTGGTTTGTGAGAAGCTGTCACATCCCTAGTTTTGTTATGACCTAGACTAGCTAGTCATTTGTGCATCATGTTTAAATTCCATTTAAATTGAAATGAGGATTTGTGAAACCCTCTGAATCATTTTTAGAAATGACCTAGATAAAAAGTGCTCCAAAAGGGTCCAAGAAAATGCTCATGTTGCTCTCTGAAAATATTGGACAGAGATAAAAATCAAACCAATATTATTAGGAGCTCATAAGTATTTATTTTGGGCATTTGGAATTAATGCATAATTATTTGCATTGGATATATATATGTTATATATATTATATATGTCCAATAATTATGCTAGTTGCTCAGGAGCTCTGGAATAATATAGTTAGCTCCTGCAAAAATTGGCATAAGGAAATAAAATGATTTAGTATTTTAATTAAATCAAAACAAATGTCAGAAAAATAGAAAAAGAAACAAAAAGGGAAAAACCCTACCCGGGCCACTTACCTGCAGCCCCTGTGCAGCCCAGGGGCCTAGCAGGCCGGCCTAGCCAGCAGGCGGCCCAGCCCAACTGACAGGAGCTTCCTCAAGCTCCTGCCAGTAGGAGCAGCTGCGTGGCCGGCATGCCGCAGCCGCGCTACCACCTCCTCCCTGCCTGCATGTCCTCCCCCTCGTCGCGCTGGATGAACCGGACGACGCCACGCGACGCCCCGCACCTCACTCCCTCTCTCCCGTGCCTCTCCCCTCCTCTGGCTCCCTCTCCCTCTCTTCACCGAGTGCACCGGAGAGCGCCGCTGCTCGCCGCCGTGGCCACCGGCCACCCCTCGCCCTGCCGCTACGCCCAGAAGCACCGCCGCATCATCGTCGTCCTCCCCGCCAAGCCACGCGAGCGGAAGCGCCCTGCAGCGTCGTCCCCGACCCTTCTTCCTCCTCGGGCCGCCGGAGATCCCCTCCGCCGCTACGACCGCTTCGTTTCCTCCCCGACCTCGCTGACCCGTTCGTAGTGACCGCTGTGAGCTGCTGCTCCTCCTCCCCCTCTCCGTTCTCGCCCTCGCACACCGCAGCCGCATCGCCGCTCGAGCCCGAGCTCCGGCCGCCGCCGCGAGCCCCGCTCCGACGAGCTCCGGCGCCCCTGCGGCTTCCCGTCTGCTCCCCTGGATGCGGACGAGCCCGGGCCACGCCCCGGTGCCCTTAGCCGCCGCCCCCGTGGCCTGTAACCCGGACGCCGCCGCGTCCTGAGGTCGCCGCCGACGACCTCGCCGGCCTGACGTGTGGGCCCTATCGGCCAGGTGATTAGCTTAGTGCTAATCACCACCTAGTTAACCACTGACACTGACCAGTGGGCCCCAACCCCCTAATCCTTTTTAATTAAGCAAATAACCCCCTGTTTAACCCCGTGTCACTGACGTGTGGACCCCACACGTCAGGTTTGACCCTAGTCAGACGCAGTTGACTCGCTGACATCATGCTTACTCAATGCTGAAGCAGTAATGCAATTTTCTAGATTTAAATTAAATATGGAAATTCCAGAAAATGTTCAAAACTTCAAAAAATCATAGAAATTCAACCGTAGCTCAGATTGAAATAATTTATATATGAAAAATTATGAGAAAAATGCAATCTATCCATCTGTACCAGTTTCATGCATGATAAAACAACTTATACTTGCTGTATAGGTGAAAACACATGAATGGCATTTATAAGAGCTTATTTTGGAGTTGCATTTGAACCTTTGGTTCAAATGGACTTCATTCAAATTGAATACTAGTTGCATTAGCTCAAACAGCATCACATCTACATGCCATGTTCATGCGTCATATTGTTGCATATGATTGTGTATTGATTGCCAGCACCGTTCCTTCTCGATAGGTCCTGCTCCGGAGACATTCCAGAGTACATGCGTGAAGCAAAGTGCCTCCCTTGTTGATTTACCGTGCAAGCAAACCCCTTGTTCATTCGATACAATCCTACTCTCTCGCTCCTGCTCTCGTTATTGCATTAGGACAACAACGATTCATACGCTACTTTGTGCTGCGGTAGTTGAACCCATTCCTCTGCATGACTGTCATTGCCACGAAGAATAGTTGAAACCCACTAGCATGTGTAGGAGTTGATTGAGCCATGTTGTGTTCCTACCATGCTATGCCTGCTATTGCTTAGAGTTGTGTCAGTCCGATTCATTGGGAATGAATTGGAGTGTTACGATATGTTACGATGTCGAGAGTGAAGTGTGTGAACACGATTTGGTAAAGGTAGCGGTGAGAGGCCATGTAGGAGTACATGGTGGGTTGTCTCACCGAACCGCCCTAAGCTAATCGAGTTCTATGTATGTCGTCCAATGACTCGATACTACCACACATTGGGCTCCGGCGCCCAAGCTCTCTCGACTTATTAACCAACTTGATCTATGTCCCGGAGTCGCAACTAGTTTCGGTGTTTGTAGGTAGTGCTATTTTCTCATCGAGTGGCACCCGATGGTGGGCTTGGGACAGACTAGGCACAGTGGCACGGTGTACCAAGTGGCACCGGATGGTGGGCTTGGGAACCCTGCTCACATCATTTGGGGCCATGAGCGACACCCCGGCCGAATCTCCTTGCGGATGGAACCCGAATAGGCGATAAACCTGGACTAGAGTCTTATGTGGTTAGTCGGTCTTGCCGACACCTCGCCAAAGCTTCCGCTTGAAGGTTGCCGAGATACATGACGTGTATATGGCGGTAAGTGGCGAGAGCGTGTGTGAAGAAGTACACCCTGCAGGTTATCATGATCTATTGAATAGCCGTGTCCTCGGTTATGGACTTCTTGGATGCTTACGTGGTACATAGACAACTTGAAGTGGATATTCTAAAATGCTCAAGACAAGTGTGAGTGCTATGGATGGCCTTCTCGTATGGAGACGGAATGAATCCATAGTAGTGTATTGTGTGGTGACTAGTGGACTCGTGTAGCGCCATATCACCTCAAAGAAGTTACGTAGTCGAGAACAGATAGCCACAGAGTCAAAGCTGGCTTCTGCAACTAAACTCCACATTACCTTCTTGATACTAATGCATGTATAATAGGATCGATGTAAGTCTTCTTGAGTACCTTTGTACTCACGTTGTTTTATTTATGTTTTTGCAGCGGGGACTTGGTCTTACTAGTAGTTCCGCTTGGACTTGACGAGTAGCTTGTTACCTCAGCTACGATCTTGTACCCTTGGGAGGGTCTTGTAGATAGTCGGGCTTCTCAGCCTTTTTCTTTTGTAGTTGTGCGTACTCGGACATGTAATGCTTCCGCTTGTTGCTTGTATGTTTCAATGATGGGTCATGTGACCCTGCTTGTATTTATTGCTATGTGGCTCTTCCGAGCCTTTATCTATATGAGTTTGCGTTATGTTGTGATGCCATGTTGTACAGCACATACTTTCATGTTATGCATACGTGTAACTTGTATTGCTATGTGTGGGATCCGACAACCTAGTTGTTTATCCTTGGTAGCCTCTCTTATGGGGAAATGTAGTCTCGTGCTTACGAGCGATAGTAGTCCGCTACTGACCGGTTCACCGAGTCCTGCTAGCCCAAAGACTACTGCTTGGACACTTGATTTGGCGGCATGTGTTTCACTTCGTTCCTATGTCTGTCCCTTCAGGGAAATGTCACGCGGTGATATTCGGAGTCCTGCCTAGCCTGCTACAGCCCGGGATACCGGAGTCCTGTTAGCCGAGTGCTACAGCCCGAATTCATACGTTGATGACCGACATGCTCGATGTGATTCATGTATGCCTGTCCCCATAGGTTAGTGCCACTTTGGTTTCAGGACTAGTCATGTCGGCCCGGGTTCTCTGTCATATGGATGCTAGCGACACTATCATATACGTGAGCCAAAAGGCGCAAACGGTCTCGGGCCATGGTAAGGTGACACCCGTGGGAATACCGTGCGTGAGGCCGCAAAGTGATATGATGTGTTACATGCTAGATCGGTGTGACTTAGGATCGGGTCTGACAGCTTTGGTATCGAGCCCATTGCTGTCAGAGGATTTCCAAGCCAACCCGGTCAAGTTGAGTCTAGAAATTCTTTAGTTATGTAGGGGAATTGATTGTGGAAGGGAACGTAAGGCTCTTTTTACTCCTTTACCTCATGGCCCTTTGATCTGAGTCATCTTACTTTTTCCTACGGGGTTAAGGAACTAGGCTTCCTCTTCTGTCTATCAGGATCACGTGTTACTACTCCGTAGTCCCATAGGATTGGATGATCAGAGTCATACCCCAGTTTTCGAGTACTTCCGGTGTAGTATGTTTAGTATTATCCCAGAACCTTGAGTGATGATGTTGAGTATGCTACTACCCCATTTTAGCAGGATGTCTCATTTTGAGCATTTTACTGCCGTTATGCTGCCGGAATTGCCTGTGAGTTCGAGAGTTACTAAATTCTTTGTCCTAC
The DNA here is from genome assembly GCA_021605205.1 of Aegilops longissima. NCBI lineage: Eukaryota > Viridiplantae > Streptophyta > Magnoliopsida > Poales > Poaceae > Aegilops > Aegilops longissima. Next base: position 76,499 of record JAHIAM010005404.1, read on the forward strand.
ATTTTACAGTATGTAGTTGATGTTGATTCCGTCCTTGGTTTCGTTTCTCGGGATGTCATCGGTTAAGCAAAGTTACATTGCTTGTAGCCGAACCACGGAGATGGTAGGGATGAGGATCCTCCCACCAACCTTCATTGGCGAGTTTATGTTAGAGATGGAGAGGAACAAGCGTGAGTCTAACCGCTTGTTGGCGCGTGTCGAGAGAACACCGCACAGCAGTTCAAAGGGTCTGCAACCATTCATGACTTCATTCGCTTGCACCCACCTACCTTTCATCATTCCATCGAGCCACTCGATGCAGATGACTGGCTCCGTAGTATCACATGCAAGCTCCGTTCTGCGAACATAGTTGAAAGTGACAAGGTCACCTATGCTGCATACCACCTGGAAGGTCATGCTAGTATTTGGTGGCAGAACTATGAGGCTATGCTTCCAGCTGGCCAGATTCCTACCTGGAGAGATTTCACTGAGGCTTTTCGCGAGCATCACATTCCTGAAGCCCTCATCGATCGTAAGAGAGAAGAGTTCTGTAGTTTCACCCAGGGTAAGATGGCTGTTGATGCTTATAGCAGAGAGTTTGAGAACCTTGCCCGCTATGCTACAGAAGAAGTGTCCACGGACGCCAAGAAGCAGGCTAGGTTTCGGAAGGGTCTCAACCCCAAGTTGCGTCGTGATCTCCACCTACATCATTGTGATACATTCCAAGCTCTTGTGAACAAGGCCATTAATGCAGAGACAGCTCAGCTCACTTACGAGGAGTCTCGTAAGCACACCCGTGATTTGGTTTCTTCCTCCGGTTCTAGTTCGCAGAAGCGCCGGATTTGGATTCCGAACTCCGCTCTTCCACCCGGTTATACACCGAGGCCATCTTGTGTGGCGCCTCACCCAGTTCAGCAGAATGCTCCACCCAGGCCTATTGGTAGACCACTTGTCAATGCGGGTCCACGTCCTACTTCAGGGACTTTCTTCACATGCGGAGAGCCAGGACACTATGCACGTGACTGCTCTCAGGCCAGTTATGCTCCACCCCAGCCCGAGAAGACTGTTGGCTGTGTTAATCCATCACGCAAGATGATCAATGTTAAGTCAGCCCCATCGAACGTGGGCGTGTGCATCACGTCTCAGCTAAAGACGCCATGATGATCCGGATGTCGTTCTTGGTACACTCCTTGTCAATCGTCATCCAGCTTGGTTCTATTCGACATCGAGCATCTCATTCCTTCATTTCAAAGCTATGCTAACTTGCACAACATATCATTTTGTGATATGCCCTCTCCACTAGTCATTCAAACCCCTGGATCCAAATGGCAAACTTCTAGTGTAAGCCATGGTAATGAAATGCTTGTTGACAGACGTGTATTCCTTGCCTCACTTATAGCCCTCAAGTCCACAGATATTAACATCATCTTGGGTATGGACTGGATGAAAGCTCATTATGCCAAGATTGATTGTTACACCAGATCTATTCAGCTTACACACCCATCTGGCAAGTTAGTCACTGTCTCCACTAGAGTTTCAAAGCGTCAACTCTATTCTCTTAATGCCAGCCCTCTTCCAGACCTTGAAGATATCCCGGTAGTCCGTGACTTTCCGGATGTTTTTCCAGAGGAATTGCCTGGTGTTCCACCTGATAGGGATGTAGAGTTTGTCATAGATCTTATCCCAGGAACAACTCCAATCTCTAGGAGACTTTACAAGATGGCACCCTTAGAACTAGCCGAGCTTAAGAAACAACTTGATGAGTCCTTGCAAAAGGGTTTCATCCGTCCTAGTTCTTCTCCTTGGGCTTGCCCCGTCCTCTTCGTCAAGAAGAAGGATGGTACGGACCGGATGGTTGTAGATTATCGTCCCGTTAATTTGGTCACGATAAAGAACAAGTATCCGCTTCCGTGATCAACGACACTGTATGATCAGCTCGCTGGATCCTCGATCTTTTCCAAGATGGATTTGAGGTTAGGCTACCACCAAATCAAGATCAGAAACGGGGACATCCCCAAGACAACCTTTGTCACTCGTTATGGCCAGTACGAGTACACCGTCATGTCCTTTGGTCTAACCGATGCTCCAGCCACATTCTCCCGCTTGATGAACTCGATCTTCATGGAGTACTTAGATAAATTTGTCGTGGTTTACCTCGATGATATTCTTATATACTCGAAGAACGAGGAAGAGCATGCCGAACATCTTAGACTTGTGCTAGAAAAACTCGAGAGCACCGCCTTTATGCCAAGTTCTCCAAGTGTGAATTTTGGTTGCCGAAGTGACCTACCTAGGCCACGTAATCTACGGTAAGGGCATTGCTGTCAATCCGAGAGAGTTCAGCCGTTCTTGATTGGACTCCACCAAACCGTTAAACAAGTTAGGAGTTTCCTTGGTCTAGCCAGCTATTGTCGCCGCTTTGTTGAAAACTTCTCCAAAGTAGCCAAACCCCTCACGGAACTTCTCAAGAAAGATAAAAGTTTGAGTGGTCCCCACAGTGTGAGTACAGTTTCGGGAACTAAAAGACGCTGACTTCGCTCCCATACTTGTGCTACCGGATTTCACTAAAGACTCTGTTATCTACTGCGACGCCTCACGACAGGGACTAGGTTGCATTCTTATGCAGGATCGTCATGTGATTGCCTATGCATCTCGTCAGTTGCATCCACATGAGGTGAATTATCCTACACATGATCTAGAGCTTGCAGCCTTAGTCTATGCACTCAAGACCTGGCGACACTACCTTCTTGGTAAACGTTGCGAGATCTACACCGATCACCAGAGTCTCAAGTATATCTTCACCCAACCAGATTTGAACCTTAGGCAAAGACGTTGGTTGGAGTTGATCTCAGATTATGATTTAGGGATTACCTACACCCCAGGCAAAGCCAATGTCATGGCTGATGCACTAAGTCGTAATCCTATTGCAACAATCTCATGTTGTAGCAGGGCCAACCTTTTCTACATGAGGAATTTTGTAGGCTAAACCTTCATATTGCTCCTCACGGATTCCTTTCTACCTTGGTGGCAAAACCTGATCTTGAGGATCGGATTATCGCCGCTCAAAAGCAGGACACGGGAATTTCTCGGATCAAGAGAAACATTAAGAAGGGAATTCGTGGATGTTTCTCTATGGATGATCGAGGTGTTGTTTTCTTTGAAAACAGCTTGGTGGTTCCCAAGAATCAACATCTGCGAAAATTGATTCTTAGGGAGGCGCATGAATCTCCTCTCACGATTCATCCCGGTAGTACTAAGATGTATCAGGACCTACGCCAGAGGTTCTCGTGGACTAGGATGAAGAGAGAAATCGCTCAATTTATTGCTAATCGCGACGCTTGTCGTCGCGTTAAGC
>JAHIAM010005405.1:0-47588 GCA_021605205.1 Aegilops longissima
ACGAATCTCTGAATCTCGTGAGGAATCGAGCGAGGGGAGGAAGGGGGAAAATCACGAGGAAGGATTGTGACAGTTGGGCGAGCATTACCTTCAATCATGAGCGCTCTGGCGAAGCCGCTCCGTTTCGGCGAGCACCACAGCTGACTCCGAACACCGTCGATTCTTAGCCTCATGAGTCGCCTTCTCTCGTCTTCTCCTCAATGGTTTGAAATGTGAAGTGCGTGGCGTGCGGAGCATACCAGTTCCACCGTCGCCCCAGTGGCAACCGCTGACCCGGCGGGAGGGCAACCAACGTCTTGAGCAAGCTGTCTACTTACCGCTGCAGCGCCTGCGTCCTCGTGTACGGAAAAAGCGACGGATTGTGCCAAGATTCGTGCACAAAGTACCCAATGGTGATCGCTGCATGTGGTCGAGATGGTTAGCGCCCTGCGTGTGGCGTTAACATTCGTTAAGATTTGGTCAGACTTATCCGATCCTCTGTATATAACGAAGTAAAACTTACTTTTGACTTATACATTTCGTCGAACACCTGCTATGCGCCCCCGCGACGATGGTGACCAAGCTGACACGGCTAGTGAGCACGCCAGACGTCGCCGGTCATCGTGCTCGCCGTTGTCCTGTGGGTCGAGGTGTTCGGCGGGAGGGCACCATCAGCGTCAAGGACCTCGCCGCGCCGCTGCCCAAGGCCGTGCAGTGTCAAGGACGGGACCACTAGCCACGCTGGCCATGGATATGTACTCGAAGTGCTTCCCAGTATCGTCTTGCATGGCATCGGCGAGGATCTGGGCGCGCAGGTCGGCCATGGACATGTAGAGCTCCGTGGCGCGCACGGATGCGATGGCGTCCGTGTTGCGGAGGCTGTGCGCGGCAATGTGCTCCGCGGCGTCGGTCGTGTCTTCGAAGGCCTCGTGCGTGATGTTGAGGCCCATGCGTGTCAGTGTGTGCTCACACTGCGCCAGCGCCTGCGGGTGCAAGATGACCCGGGCCAGCAGCTCCTGGCGGACCACCGAAAGGGCGAGCAGGCAGTGGTGGATGGGGAGCCAGTGCTGGAGGAACAGATCGTAGTTGCGGTGGATGCTGCCGCCCAAGGAGTTCTTGAAGGGGAGCATGGGGGAGGCGACAACCACGGTGGCGACGAGAAGAATGCAATGCATAGGGCTGAAGAGTTGCTCTGCCGCCCGTCCCCGACGAGTTGGTCTTCCCTATGCCCGGGGCTGGGCCCGTCCCCATGAGCTGCTCTGTCTGCCCGTCACCGGGATGCGGGGGGGGGGCGGGAGGGGGTCCATCGCTAGCCCCTTCGTTGTCGCTATCTCTCACGGTGACGGAGTCATGGCCGCGTGTGGAAGGCGAGGGGAAAGGGTCGACGGCGCTCTGGGGAAGACGGCGACCCGGAGGGAGGAGGCTGCTGAGCGTTCTGGTCAGGGGTAGATGTCGGGCCTAGTGTGAATTCAGGTTCGGAGGAGAGTGAGGAGACAGAGAGTTTTACTCGGCCGCCTGCAGCCCGAGTCAATATACTTAATGGGTTAGCGGTTGGGGTAATTTTTTTACTCCATTAACCAGTTTAAGGGATCGGCTAGGTGCAACATAAAGGAGGAAGGATGAAACTATCCTCCTTATAGCTAGAATAGGGGAGCAGTTAGAAATGCCCTAAGAGCATCTCACCCCATAAATTCGATTTTACTCCTCTAATTGACACCTAACCAATCCCTCGAAATCTCTAGAGGAGGATAGTTTTTACTCCAACCACCTTTATACCTAAATATACTCCCCTGTAGCTGGTTGGAGTAACAAATTTTGCTCCGAAGACGCCTCAGCACCTCCCGTTTCATTCGTGTCATCGCGACACAGCCTCGGACTGCCGCCGCTGCACCCCACCATGGTCCGCCACTTGCCCGTTGCCCTCGAGCTGCTCCAAGCTCCGTGCACGCACGCATGGAAGCTCCACAACAGCTCGCCGACATGCATGTGGAGCGTGAGTGCATCTACAACGAGGGTCGTGTGTGTGGTGTGGAGAACACGTGGGTGCTGTTGTAGCAAGTGTGAGGTGCAACCAAGGGCGTGGGAGGCCAAGCCTGGGCAGCCACGGCGGCCAGCTGGAATGACATCGTCACGGGCGTGTGCAACGAGGGGTTGCAGGAGCTTTTGCGCGTGCTGTGGGGCGCAAGGCTGTCGTAATGTGTGCGTGGGGCTCATATGGGGCGAGTGACGTGCTGGTCTACTGAGCTTCGAAGCTCCAGCTATGGTAGCCATGTACAAATTCAAGTGGGACAACAGGAAACAGAGCTGGAGAGGCGGGAAGAGATGCAACTCATCTTTGGGAGGTCGATAATGAGTTGGGTGAGGGCCGGGGAAGTGGAATAGCGACGAGGCGAGATCGTGTGTTGATTGGAGCTTGAGATCACGGTGATGGAGTCTGGATTAGGGGGTCCTCGGGTGTCAGGACCATTTAATATGGGCGGCCCGATGGGCGTGAAGATACAAGCGAAGACTTTCCCGTTGTCGATTGTCAAAACCCGGCGGATCTCGGGTGGGGGTCCCGGTGTGCGTCTAAGGTTGATGGTAACGAGAGCGGGGGACACAAAATTTACCCGAGTTGGGCCTCTCTATGGAGTAATACCCTACTTCACCTTGATTGATCTTGATGAATGTGAGTATTACAGAGTTGATCTACGCACGAGATCGTAATGGCTAAACCTAGAAGCCTAGCCTATATGACTATGGTAATGAATATATCCTTTCGGACTAACCCCTCCGGTTTATATAGACACCATGGGGATCTAGGGGTTACATAAGTCGGTTACATAAGAAGGAATCTTCATAGCTGGTGGCCAAGCTTGCCTTCCACGTCAAGGAGAGTCCAATCCGGACAGATCTGCGATCTTGACCTTCATGTCTTCCACCCATCGATCGGCCCATGGATAGCGGTAGGGCCTTGAACCTTAGTCCGGGACTCCTCATTAGCCCCCGAACACAGCTTCAATGACAAAGGGGTCAGTGGCATTGATTTTCTTGACATTGCAAAGGCGGGTTCCTTCTATCCGAACTCCAAGATAGTCTTGGATGCGATGATAGTATCGGACACATCACACCATACACAAGCTACTGAGAGAGAATATAATTTTACAGAGTCCCATCCGTGACAACTTTTTGTAACCACGACATTCGTTTGGCGAGATCATAATTCTAAACCGTTTTTGTGTTCGGCCTACGTCGAGACCACGGTTGCCATTAGTACGTCTTATCCAGCGAGTTGTGTCCCCTTATCATGGGATTCTCATCAATGCAAGCATGGGTAATCAACAGTACCGTTTATCATAGCCATAGGAATAAGCGAATTCTAAAGGCTGACGGGGCGTTCAATATTCACTTGCCTTTATAAGGATAAGATTCCCTCTTCCTCTCTCCGCCTTCTCTCTATAAATCGGCCTTCAATCTCGAGCTCCAGGCGTCAAGTTCTCATCTCCTTTCCCTCGAGCTAGCACTCAACCATGTCGAATCCGGATGTCGGGGCAGTGGATGATCTCCTCCGTCGGGGAGGAGGACATTACCGAGCTTGAGCGGGATGCTTAGCGAAGGAAATCGCCACGTCTGCGGCCAAGGGCCGTCGTCCCACACCAAAAGCCCAGCGAGAGGGTGGTATTCATCCCTCATTTCTTAGTGAGCTAGGGTTCCCTACACCCTTTCGTCCGGCGGGATGATGTATTATTACAGTACCATGATCTATCCTCGAACTCCTTCCTCAACATCTAAAGCGTTTATACGTGCGTGTGAGAACCTTCCTCCGCATCGAACCCCACTTTGGGCTGTGGCTCAAAGTCTTCAACTTATGAAGCGAAAGGTGGTGGATGGCCAATGCCGTGAGTCTTGGAGGAGCCATGGTGAGCAAGCTGTCCAACGTTTCTGGCGAAAGGCACTTTTGTGGATACATAAAAGGTGGCAAAAGTAGTGGTTCTACATCCACGAACCCAGCGGCACCACAGGCATGACCACGAGTCCCTCTCGGCGCTCCCATCGACTCACCTCTGGGTCGAGAAGAGTCGAGCGGGTGTTAAATCAGGTAAGTGATAAGCGTTAGAGGCGTGTCGAAGCATGATAGCCAAGGATGTCAAGCTTGTCGATGTAATGCGTGATGCTGGTTAAGTCCGGATCCTCCGTGCCGGTGCAAAAGTAAGCCTACTGTGGGATTTTAATCAGAAGAAGCATCAAACCTGGTGAGGCTCTTGAAACCACCCGAAGATGCATGGAAGTTGCTCTTTAAGGCAGCGAGAAATCGCGACCCGCAATTCAGACCATGAGCGCGACTCTAGACACCCGCTTGACCCGAGTATGTTATTCTCAGCGTACTCCTATTTGTTTGTTTGAGGATTATGTACGAGCTTTTATCATTGCTCTTCGGAATTTGGATGGAAGCAAAGCGGATCGATGTCGGCTCCGCTACTGAAGAACCGGTCATCAGCGTCCAGCGAATCTTTGATGCGGCACCCTATAAAGTAGGAGAAGAAAAGGCTGAAAAAGGCCAAGGGGCAGAAGCGGCCCCGTCGCAAAAATGCCGGACGTAGCAGCTCGAAGGCGAAGAAGCCCGTTCCTCCGTCCCTAAGGGCGATGGCGAGAAGAGGAGGAGGAGGAGGAGGAGAAGAACCCTCCCTCGATGAGGAGGAAAGAAGAAAGGGGGCCTCCACGAATGCAGGCGGAAGCATGAAGGGGAAGAGGCGCCCTTGCAGTCAACTTTGCATGGGACATCGGCCTGTGATCGGGAAGGGCGCCTCTGAACTAAGCCTCGGGTTGCCTCGTAAGTACTATGACTCACGCATACAAGTGTACCCGGCCTATCCTTATTGTTTTGATGTAGTTAATTGTGCTATTGCAGTCCGGCCCGTGGCGTCCGGTGATCCTCATGCGGAGGTTCGTGAAGGAAATATGCCCTAGAGGCAATAATAAGTTATTATTTATTTCCTTATATCATGATAAATGTTTATATTCATGCTAGAATTGTATTAACGGAAACATAATACATGTGTGAATACATAGACAAGCAGTGTCACTAGTATGCCTCTACTTGACTAGCTCGTTGATCAAAGATGGTTATGTTTCCTAGCCATAGACATGAGTTATCATTTGATTAACGGGATCACATCATTAGGAGAATGATGTGATTGACATGACCCATTCCGTTAGCTTAGCACCGGTCATTTAGTATGTTGCTATTGCTTTCTTCATTACTTATACATGTTCCTATGACTGTGAGATTATGCAACTCCCGTTTGGGGAGGAACACTTGTGTGCTACCAAACATCACAATGTAAGCTGGGTGATTATAAAGGTGCTCTGAGGTGTGTCTCGAAGGTACTTGTTGAGTTGGCGTATTTGAGATTAGGATTTGTCACTCCGATTGACGGAGAGGTATCTCTAGGCCCTCTCGGTAATGCACATCATAAGCCTTGCAAGCATTGCAACTAATGAGTTAGTTGCGGTATGATGTATTCTGGAGCGAGTAAAGAGACTTGCGAGTATGAGATTGAACTAGTTATTGAGATACCGGCGATCGAATCTCGAGCAAGTAACATACCGATGACAAAGGAACAGCGTATGTTGTTATGCGGTCTGACCCGATAAAGATCTTACGTAGAATATGTAGGAGCCAATATGAGCATCGAGGTTCCGCTATTGGTTATTGATGGAGGCGTGTCTCGGTCATGTCTACATAGTTCTCGAACCCGTGGGGTCCGCCTTGCAACAATGTTTGATGGCAGTTATATTATGAGTTTATATGTTTTGATGTACGAAGGTTTTGAGTCCGGATGTGATCCGGACATGACTAGGAGTCTCGAAATGGTCGAGACATGAAAATGATATATTGGAAGCCTATGTTTGGATATCGGAAGTGTTCCGGGTAAATCAGGATTTCTGCAGATCTTAGGAGAGTTACGGAACCCCTCGAGGGTTAATGGGCCTTAGTGGGCCTTTGTGGAGAAGATGAGGCGGCCGAGGGCTGGGCCTGCCCCTCCCGCTAGTCCGAATAGGACAAGGAGAGAGGCGGCGCCCCCCTCCTTCCTCTCTCCTCTCTTTCCCCAAGTCCTAATCCAACTAGGAAAGAGTCCTACTCTGATGGGAGTAGGACTCCTCTGGCCAGCCCCTCTGGGCAGCCGCACCTCCCCTTGCTCCCCTTTATATCACAGGGTAGGGGCACCCTAGAAGACACAACAATTGATCGTTTGATCTTTTAGTCATGTCGGTGCCGCTCACTATAGTCCACCTCGATATCTTGTAGCGGTGCTTAGGAGAAGCCTGCGTCGGTGGGAACATCATCATCGTCACCTTCGTCGTGCTATGAAACTCTCCCTCAACACTCGGCTGGATCGGAGTTCGAGGGCGTCATCGGAGCTGAGCGTGTCTTGAACTCGGAGGTGTCGTGCGTTCGGTACTTGATCGGTCGGATCGTGAAGGCGTCTGACTACATCAACCAGCGTTGTGCTAACGCTTCCGCTTTGGGTCTGGGAGATGCGTGAACAACACTCTCCCTCTCGTTGCTATGCATCACCATGTTCTTGCGTGTGCGTAGAAATTTTTGAAATTACTACGTTCCCCAACACTGGTTTGAGCCAGGTTTATGCATTGATGTTATATACGCAGTAGAAACACAAGTGAGTTGTGGGCGATGTAAGTCATATTGCTTACCGCATGTCATACTTTGGTTCAAGCGGTATTGTTGGTTAGGCGGCCGGACCGACATTACAGCGTGCAGCTTACGTGAACTGGTTCTCCGGCGTGCTTTGCACATAGGTGGGCTGGCGGTGTCGGTTTCTCCAACTTTAGTTGAACCGAGTGTGCTCGCCGGTCCTTGCGAAGGTTAAACAGCACCAACTTGACAAACTATCGTTGTGGTTTTGATGCGTAAGTAAAACGGTTCTTGCTAAGCCGTAGCAGCCACGTAAAACTTGCAACAACAAAGTAGAGGGCGTCTAACTTGTTTTTGCGGGGCATGTTGTGATGTGATATGGTGAAGACATGATGCTAAATTTTATTGTATGAGATGATCATGTTTTGTAACGAGTTATCGACAAGTGGCAGGAACCATATGGTTGTCACTTTATTGTATGCAATGCAATACATACTGTAATGCTTTACTTTATCACTAAGCGGCGATAGTCGTAGAAGCATAAGATTGGCAAGAGCGACAACGATGCTACAATGGAGATCAAGGTGTTGCGCCGGTGGCGATGGTGATCATAGCGGTTCTTGGAGATGGAGATCACAAGCACGAGATGATGATGGCCATATCATATCACTTATATTGATTGCATGTGATGTTTATCTTTTATGCATCTTATCTTGCTTTGATTGGCGGTAGCATTATAAGATGATCTCTCACTAAATTTCAAGATAAAAGTGTTCTCCCACAGTATACACACGTTGCCAAAGTTAAATGCGTGCCCGGACACCCGCGTGATGATCGGGTGTGATAAGCTCTCGTCCATCTAGCGGGTGCAAGCCAGTTTTGCTACCTTGAATACTCGAGTTAAACTTGACGAGCCTAGCATATGCGGATATGGCCTCGGAACCTTTGAGACGAGAAAGGTGGCGTGAATCATATAGTAGATATGATCAACATAGTGATGTTCACCATTGAAAACTACTCCATTTCACGTGATGATCGGTTATGGTTTGGTTGATTTGGATCACGTGATCACTTAGAAGATTAGAGGATGTCTATCTAAGTGGGAGTTCTTAAGTAATATGATTAATTGAACTTAAATTTATCATGAACTTAGTACGATAGTATCTTGCTTGTCTATGTTGATTGTAGATAGATGGCCCGTGATGTTGTTCGTTGAATTTTAATCGTTCCTTGAGAAAGCAAAGTTGAAAGATGATGGTAGCAATTACGGACTGGGTCCGTAACCAAGGATTATCCTCATTCTGCCCGGAAGAATTACGTCCTGGAAGCACGGCTGGGTGCCGAACTGCTTTGATACTGGCCCGACAGCGTTAAGAGCGTTTGGCGAGCAAAGCTGATGACTACTCGATTGTTGATGTGCCATGCTTTATGACTTAGAACCGGGACTTCAGCGAAGTTTTGAGCGTCATGGAGCATATGAGATGTTCGAGGAGTTGAAGTTAATATTTCAAGCAAATGTTAGGATTGAGAGATATGAAGTCTCCAACAAGTTCTCTGTTTGCAAGATGGAGGAGAATAGTTACGTTAGTGAGCATATACTCAAAATGTGCAGGTATAATAATCACTTGATTCAGCTGGGAGAGTTAATCTTCCGGATGATAGCGTCATTGACAGAATTCTCCAATCACTGCCACCACGCTACAAGAGTTACGTGATGAACTATAACATGCAAGGGATGGATAAGACGATTCCCGAGCTCTTCGCAATGCTAAAGGCTGTAGAGGCAGAAATAAAAAAGGAGCATCAAGTGTTGATGGTCAATAAGACCACAAGTTTCAAGAAAAAGTGTTGGGGATATAACTACTGAGTGTAAACCGCCCAGGAGGGGCCGGTTCACCCTCAACTATATTGAAGCCCACAAGACTTCGAGAAGATGGCGTTTTACTATGAAGCTTAGAGGCCGGGCCCAAAAGGCGGATTAGGGCCCGTAGTAGTAAACCGCCATAGTCATGTAACTTGTATTGTAAGATAAGGAAAGGAGAGACCCGGGCGAACACTTGTATGGGTCGGCCTCGGGACTCTGTGAACCCGGCGAGGCGTCAACCCATGTATATAAGGGGCGACCAGTGGCGGTTCGAGGACAACAAACAACAGCTCGAGACTCGAGGCAAGCGTATTTGGCTCCTGGTCATCGAGCAATCAATCCCATCACGACTAGACATAGGCTTTACCTTCATCGAAGGGCGATCTAGTATAAACTCCCATGTCCCTTGTCGGTTTAACCCTTCAAGCTAACACGTTGTGATGGCTCCCACGACTAGAATCCTTTCATGAGGACATCGGCGTGTTAATTCCCGACAGTTAGGCGCCCACCGTGGGGCTATCGCCGCGATGGTGTCGAGTTCTTGAAGGGCTGCTCTGAAGGACTTAAGAGTGCGTGATCGGCGGATGACTAAAGTCATCGCGGCAAGCTCTATCGACTGACGAAGGATGGGGCCCGAGGCGGCTCGATCGAATCTTTGCACGGGTCCCCTTGGCCGAATTCATCTTCATCGGCAAGATCGTGGCAAGACCTGAGCGGACATCTGCACCGACCTCGTTGAGGCGGCTCAGCGTCTTGAGTCCAGCCGGGTTAAGCTATTTGTGAAGCGTGCGTTAAATGGGATGTCCATGGGATCGGATCTGAACCGGTGTGCGAAGGTGAGCGGCGGCCGTATACTCCGGCGAGTCATCCCTTTGGAGAAATAGAGTCCTTGTACCAGATTCATAGCGGTGTGTTGAAGGATATTCCGATAGCGCGATATTCGGACCACCTTGAACCGCCAAGTTGGGTTCTTTGTTTACATGGCGGAACACAGCCGCGTTGCGATCTTCATCCACGCGGCTGACGAATACGGATCGGCATGGCGGCGGGAGTCAGCGCACCGTCGCGCAAGTCCTCTCGGTTTGATGGGCGCTGGCGACCTTGTTGACCGCAGTCACCGAGCGGGATCATCACAATCACGGATGTTCTGGCCCGAAGGACCAAATAGCCACGAGCTAAGGAGGACACGGCAGGCGAGGATGCTAGGATGGCGAGAATGGGCGCTTTGGATGCTCAATCACAGCGGATCTGAGCCGCGAATTACGGCTCATCTTTGGATCGGACCCGCATCGAGAGGATGTCACGAAGGAAGTACCGGTCACGTCTGCGCGGTTCTGAAGGTTAAATCTCTTTCGAGGCGGCAGGCGCTGGGCGAAACAATCGATGGCGCAAGCCGGACGGAGGCACCTAGGGGCAGTTCGGATCAACAGCGGATAGCGGAGCCACCCGACGAGCAGATAACCGCGCCAATCGTGTCTACACCACGGGTCACTTCTCGAGGCCCTACGGATAACATGATTGCGCAGCTTCACGCTGGCGGCCATTCGGATGGAAGGTGATTCAATAGCGGCGGTTGAGGCAGCGGCGGGCGAAGATCTTCTCCAAACGCCGTGGTGCGGCAGCGAGCTTATTCATATAGTCGGGATAGAATTCATTCAACCCCTCGTCGAGCCCAAGTTATAGCGTATGGATGAACGGAGGTGTCTAGCAGCGTGCGGCATCATAATGCTCAAGATGTGGTGGATCATGGCGAGAGCACGAAGGATGCCGCTTTGGGTGGTTATCAACCGCCCGAGTTCAACCGGCAGCGTCGATTGAGCGAGGCACGGGCTTGCCTTGATTCTGGGGAGTGTAAGGTGCCTTATTCGGCTCTCCGTAATGTCGTTGCCCAAAGATTTCAAGGGTCCGCATAAAGTGCCTAACTACGGCGGATCAGCCACTTGGCGTGGAGTCGAGAGTTATGAGATGGCAATGGAGATACTAGATGTAGATGAAGCAGCTTGTGCAAAGTACTTCACAATGATGTTGGAGGAACAACCCGTACTTGGTTGAAAAATCTGCCGACTAATTCCGCCGAGTCATGGGATCGGTTGAAAGCCGATTTATAGCCAATTTTAAAGACACGTGCAAGCAGCCCATGTCCATTGTGGATTTGTATGCTTGTGTTCAAGGAAAACGAGTCCACAACTCATTGGGTGCACGGGTTTGAAGTTTTACACTCGTCGGCCGGATTAACGGCTGGTCAGCGATTATCACCTTTGGAGGCGCAATTGCGGTTTAAGTCCTTTGAAGATGAAGTTGGGACGGCTCAAGCGCCCGCTACGTGACATGGGAACCCTCATGGCAGCCTTGGTAAAAGTATGCGATTACGATAATACCAAGGATCCCGATTACGATAATGAAAGCCGGAGAAGGGAAAAGAAGAATGGCGGTGCGAAGGGCGGCGGCACAACCAAGGAGGCCATGGGAATAATAATAGCGTAAAGCGGATTCAGATTTTGTGGCTAGCAGCTAATGTGCAGCGCCGAAAAGGTAAACCGCCCGGTAGCGGTGGGGCGATGAATCTGGGCGTTTGTTGAATCAGCCTGTCCGAAGCATGGGACCAAGGAGGCTCAGCGCATCTCTGGAAGGATTGTCATATTATGAAGGGTTCAAGAACTACGATCTTTTCGGTATGATCGAGGGTCCGTGGCGGTTCAAGTCTAGGTTTCCATGGTGGCGGCGGTTTAAACTACGGGTTTGGAGTAATTATAGCAACGAGAACAACCAAGGTGGTAATAACCAGCAGAATAATCAAGGAATCGCGGCGATCGGGTTACGAGTCACCCAAGCGATTGAATGGTAAGCGATATCATGTGTTCACCACTAGTGCGTGCAAGCGTGATCGAAGCTTCACAGAGAAGGCGATCAATCTTTGTTGAACGGCGGTTCCACGTTATCTGCGGTGGTGGAACAACCTATTGTGTGGGTAGGGAGGATCATCCGCCCGGGTTGACAATTCGGGTCAACTAGCTCTGGTGGTGGCGCCTCGGTGGGAGGTTATAAGTTCACCAAAGTACTCATGGATGGAGGAAGCAATATCAATATTACGTATTATGAGACATTCGTGCATGGGGTTGACAGATAAGAATCTTAAACCGTCCAACACTTTTTTTCATGGTGTGGTACCGGGTAAATCGGCGTATCCCGTAGATAAAATTAAGCTTTGGAAGTTGTGTTTGGTGATGAGCATGACTCTAGAGTGCGAGACATTGACCTTTGAGGTAGTAAGAATCCGAGCCCGTATCATCGCTGTTTGGTGACGGCTTATGCAAAATTCATGGCGAGGCCTTGTTATATTTATTTGCAGCTCAAGATGCGGGTCATAAAGGACTATCACGGTTCATGGAAGTCGAAAAATCGCGTTGGATTATGAGGAGGGTGATGCAGCTTATCTTTGGCGGTTTACGCCACGGAAGAGCTAAAGTTTTATAAGGAGAATGTTGATCCGGCGGATATGACCCCTCTGAAGAAGCCCACCCTTGAGCATGACCCAACCCTGCATTTCAAACCGGTTGTGAGACTAAGCTTGTTGACCGTACTGGCGATTCGTCCAAGCAGTTCGGCATCGGCCTGTCTGGATCCAAAATAGGAAGCGCGCTCATCGAGTTCATCCGTGAGAGCGGGACATTTTGCATGGAAGCCTTGACATGCCGGTGTCTGCGAGGAACTCGTGAACACACCTTAATATTGATCTGAAGTTCAAACCAGGTCAAGCAATTTCTTCGTCGCTTTAATGAAGAAAGGCATAAGGCAATTGGTGAATAGGTAGCCGGTTGTTGGCTGCTGGTTTTATCGTCGAAGTGTTTCATCTGAATGGTTGGCTAATCCGGTGTTGGTTCTTAAGAAAAATGGCACTTGGCGTATGTGTGTGGACTACGGACTTGAATAAGGCTTGCGGCTGATCCTTAGCTCTCCAGCGTATTGATCGGATCATTGATGCGACGGCCGGGTTGTGGCGCTGAGTTTTTGGATGCTTATTCGCGATATCATCGGATCAAGATGGCGATTAAGGACCGGGAAGACAGCCTTCATCACTCCTTTGGAGCCTTACGCTATGTTTCTATGCCCTTTGGGCTCAAGAGTGCTTTCGAGCAACTTATCGGCGTTGTGTGCAAAATTGTCTTCACCGCGGTTTAGGCGTAATGTTCATGCTTATGTGGATGACATTGTGGTAAAATCAGGAGGAAGGAAACAACGATCGATGACCTCAAGGAGGCGTTTGACAATCTTCGGGTTTACAAGATGATGCTTAATCCGGATAAATGTGTTTTTGGTGTTCGGCGAGGCAAGCTTCTCGGGTTTTGGTATCCAACGGGGGCATTGAGGCCAACCGAGAAAAAATTAAGGCAATCACATCACTGGCTAAAGCGAAGTGTATCAATGATGTTCAGCGTCTACTTGAGCGGATTGCAGCCCTTAGCGATTGCTCGGCCGTTTGGGAGAAAGGCAATTCCTTTGTATCGAGATGTTGAAAAAGGCGGATGATTTAAATGCGGGTAAGCGCAGCCAATGTGGCCTTTGAGGAGCTAAGCGGCGAGTTGGTTGAACGCGGTTCTTGCAGCCCGATTGATCATGAGCCTTTCTTTATCGTGGCTGCTAATTGCCCGGCGGTCGATTGTGGCAATGTGGTTGGCGTAAAGAAGCTGGGAAAGAGTATCCGGTTCAACGACATGTATACTATATCGCGAAGTCTGATCGAGTCAAAACAGCGCTATCCACATTGGCGAGAAGTTGGTGTGCGGGGTTTTATGGCGGTCGAAAACTCAAGCAATATTTTCAAGGCCATCCGGTCATAGTAGTTAGTTACGCTCCTTTGGGCGATATAATTCAAAACAGGAAGCCAGCGGCGGGTTGCAAAGTGGGCAATCGAGCTTGGGCCATACGGTTTAAAGTATGTACCTCGAACAGCCATCAAGTCTCGAGGCTCTTGTGGGTTTATCCTTTGTTGGACGAGCTGCAAGCACCGGAAGATAAACCGGATATCGTCTTTGGACCATTCATTTTGATGGATCGGGCGGTTGGAAGGCTTCGAAATGGAGTTGTCCTTACTTCCCCTCGAGGGGATAAAGTTTGCTATGTCCTCGCTTGATGTTTCCTTGTACTAACAATGCAGCTAGTCTGACTTTACTCCATGGTCTCCGTGTGGCCAAAGAGATGAACTTAAGTCGAGTTTGTTGTTTGGAGATTGATCGGTGGCTCGACAAGTTTATGGTGCTTGGGATTCTGAGGATCCACTCATGGCAGCTTCTGAGGCGTGAGGTGGATATTGTGGCGGGATATTTCAAAGGGTGTCGGGTTGAGCATATCGATCGCGCAAAAATGAAGCGCGAGCGCTTTGAGCGGCTTGGATCTCAGCGTATACGGTACCTCAACACCTTTTAGATATCTTGCATAACCCGTGCATTAAGGTGCCCTCTGAAGAAGATTTGGCTGTCCGGATCCGGAGGCTCGGTTGGTGGCGCTTTACGTTATACCAGATTGGATGGTTCCATATCTGGCGTATATAAGCTGGGCGAGCTACCAAATGATAAAATCTGGCTCGACGAGATAGTCCGTGGTCCAAATCAATGGTTATTCACAATGGCGAGTTACACATTTGTGGCGTTTGAGCGTATTCAGCGTTGTGTTTCTCGGGAAGAAGGCCAAGAGATCCTCTGAGGAAATTCATGAAGGGATTGTGGTCATCATGCGGTTCAAAGTCCACAGTTGCAAAAGCTTTTCGTCATAGGTTTCTTGGTTGTGACTCATCGCGTCGGAGGATCTGTAAGCGATGTGATGCTTGCCAAAAAAATTCCATGAGCTCATATTCGGTGCAGGAACTACGGATGATTCCCATTACTTGGCCTTTTGCTACTTGGGGGCTTGATATGGTGGGACCCTAAGCGTTCCCGAGGACAAGAACACCCACTGTTGGTGGCAGTTGATAAATTCACCAAGTGGGTTGAAGCGAACTGTTAGCAAGTGTGATGCAGCTCTGGCGGTTCAATTCCTCAAAAAGATTATCTTCCGTTTGACTTTCCACAGTATCATCACGGATAATGGTACCAACCTTTCCAAAGGTGAGATGGAGATTTCTATCGGAGAGAGCACATCCGGCTTGACCTAGCATCATGGCACACCCTCAATCCAAGCGGTCAGCGGGCGAGCTAATCGAAATTTTAAGGGTCTTAAACCCGGCTCATGATTCCCTTTTACGAATGTCGGGACCCGATTCCAAGTCACATCGACCTGGCCGGTAACACCTCATATCACTTTGCGGCCTCCATGCAGTATTCCCAGGTGTCGCCTTACCATGGCAGGGACCGTTTTAGCCTTTTGGCTCCGTATATGATAGTGTCGCTAGCATCCACATGACGAAGAACCGGGCGACATGGCTGATCGTGAACCCAGCGGCACTAACCCATGGGGACAGGCATACATGAATCACATCGAGCATGTCGGTCATCAGCGTATGAATCCGGGCTGTAGCCTTTGGGCTAACGAGGACTCCGGTAACCCGGGTTGTAGCAGGCTAAGCGGGACTCGGATGTCACCGCGTGACATTTCCCGAAGAACGGAACCTGAGCGAAGTGAAACACATGGCGATCGATCAAGTGTCGAGCGATAGTCTTTGGGCTAGCGAGGACTCGGTGAGCCGGGCTGTAGCGGACTACTATCGCTCGGGAAGCACTAGACTACATTTCCCCATATGAGAGGCTGCCAAGGATAAACAACTAGATTGTGGGATCCCTCATACCAAGCATTTCAATCATACACACAATATGCCCGATATGAGTACATACAACATGGCATCACAACAAAACTCTACAACTCAAAGTACTTTATTTAAAAGGCTCAGGATCCATGCATAACATGTTCATACAGATGGGGTCACATGACCCGACACTCAAATCATACAAACATACAAGCACATGCGGAAGCAAACTAGTGCAATCTGAGACACTAAAAAAGAAAGAAGGCTTGTGAAGCCCTTCTATCTACATCGGCCCTTCACAAGTCTTGGACCACCACCTAGGTGGCTAGTCACTCGTCGGCGTCAAGGTCTACATAGAACCCATCGGAGGCGGTGTTGTCGATCTGAAAACATTAATTAAAGCAACATGAGTGCGGAGGTACTCGGCAAGTCTTCTAGAGAATCCTACTATACATGCACATTCTCAAGAAGGTAGTGGAGTTATTGCAGCAAGCCAGCTTTGACTCTTGGCTAAGCTATCCTCATTGACACCACTTGAAAGCATTTATGCTTTACGAGTCCACTAATCACCAACACAATACTCCACCATGGATCCTCTCGTCAACCCCCGAGGCGGCCATCCATGGTACTCACACTTATCTTGAGGCTTTTAGTAGTATCCATTTACTTGTCTATGAGCTGTATAGGTGAACAAGTAGTCCTTTGCCATGACGCGACTATTGAATAGTTTCATACCTGCGAGGGTGTGCTTCTTCACCTGCGCTCTCACCACTTATCGCTGCTACGACATGTACTCGACAACCTTCAGCGGAAGCACGGCGAGGTGTCGGCCACGACTGACTAAACACAGTCCCTAGTCCGGGTTTATCGCCTATTGGGTTCCATCCATGATGGAGTCGGCTGAGGTTTCCACTACTTGACCCCGAGCGATGTGTGCGGGGTTCCGAGACACCAAGCAGGCGAATCGGTACACGACCCGCGTGCCTACGCAACACAGCCCACCCCTAAGGTCGGCTGCGCTGCGTCAGCTGACATGCTACAAACACAAGAAACTACTTTGCAACTCCCGGACAGAGGACAAGAGTGGTTAATAAGTCGAGAGGGTCAATTAAGGATCCCAATGTGTGGTAGTAGCCGAGTCTTAAATCACACACACAGATCTTAATTCTTAAGGACGGCTTCAATGAAACAACCCACCATGTACTCCTACATGGCCTCTCATCGATACCTTTACCAAATCGTGTTCAACACTTCACTCTCGTTACCGACACAACCTTTCACTCTAGTTCATCATCCCGATGAGCGGACGACACAACTCTAAGCATAGCAAGCATAGCATGGTAGGAAACACAAATATGGCTCAATCAACTCCTACACGTGCTAGTGGGTTTCATCTAATTCTTGTGGCAATGATAGGTCATGCAAAGGAAGTGGGTTCAACTACCGCAACACCTGCAGCTTGAATCGCATTGTCTTAATCACGATAAACAAGAAGCGAAGCGAGATCATGGGTTTGTATCGGAATGATCAATGGGTTGCTTTCACGATGTAGTGGTAGTAAGTCTGCCCTTGAGCGGATATTCGGGGTTATCCTCGGAGGCAGAACCTACCACGAAAGATACACGAACATAATCAACACATGACGATATGCAACAATATGATGCATGCTATGACATGGCAATATGAATGTGTCTTGGCCTAATGCAAGCTAGAGCGAAAGGAATGAACTTATTTGAATCAAAGATTCAAATGCTAGTTCATTAGCATAATCATAATAGTGCATTATCTTATTCTGCTTAAACAGCAAGGTTAATTTGTTACATCATGCATGAAACTATTACCAATGGATAGATTGAATTTTTGATCAAAATTCATATATAAATCTTTGCATTTGGAGTTACAAATTTGTTTCTATGAATTTTTTAAGTTTGCAACAATTTCTGGAATTTTCGTATAAAAATAAATCAGAAATTAGTTATTGCGTCGGCGATCGTCAAGAGTGGCGTTAGTGGTAAGCGGGCGTCGAGTCAACTGACGATGGGTCCCGCATGTCGATGATTAATTAAACTAGTTATATTTAGTTAAAACTAATGCGGGTTAATTAGCGAGAGGGCCCACTTGTCATAGACTCGAGAGTCACACAGGCCGCCTAGTCAAAGTCAAGGTCAACACGCGGCGTTTAGCATGGCGAGGCCGAACCTTGGCGGTGAAGTGCATTTGTGCATTGAGCGACCAAATGGCGAGGCCATCTCGTGTGGCAGGAACAAGCCACGGCGTTTGGTGGCGGTGGTTGAGCTTCGGGGTGGCGGAAGCGTCGCAGCGACAACCTTGGCGGTCGCGGAGTCGGGTGAAAATGGACCTGTGGCTACGGGGACGCGGCGTAGCGTGGAGTGGTGCGTTGGGCTCCTCGCGAAGCGTGAGTGTGTTAGACACGGTGGGGTGGCGGTGGTTGGCGGAACCGTCGGCGGCGAGCTTCGGCGGTGGCGCGTCTGGTGAAGCTCCATGGGGAATTGCTGTGGTGTTGGGGCGAAGCGAAGGGGAGAGTTGGCTGAGCTCACGGCGGTCCGATGGTGTAGTCGGCAGCGATCGTGGGCGAGCTGGTCTTGTGGTGACAAAAAAGGATCTCTGGCGGTGGCGGAGTTAGGCGAGGTCGGTGCGGCGGCTCTGAGGCAGCGGCGCTCGGGGCTCGGCTTGCTCGAAGGAAGGAGGCGGCGGAGCTCTGGACCACGATGGTGGCAGCGAGGGACTGGCCAGGGGCGGGTTTCATGGTGGCCTTGGTGGCGGCGTCGGCCATGGTCTTGAGCGGCGAGGAGAGGAGCTGGGGAGGAGAGGGCATGTGCTGAGCTCGGGGAGGAGTGGGCGACCGACCAGGCGGCGAGCAGTGAAGGAGGAGGCGGCGGCGGCTGCATGGTGTTGGTGCCGCCGTCGAGCACTGGCTGCTGCTGGCCAAGCCAAGCAGCTCATTTGGGCGGTGGTGGGCTGGGCCGGCAGGTGGGCTTGCTAGATGGGCGCCAGGTAAGCCTCTGCTTGCTTTGGTTTTTCCTTTTCTATTATTCTGTAAGTTTGTGGATTTATTAAAAATAGTTAGGCACTTCAAAAAATCCTGAAAATAATCAGAGGCTCTGTTTAGAAAATCTCCAACAGCCCACACTTATTTTCAGAATTATTTGAGCATTCAAAATATTTACTAGCATTTAAATGCCCAAATGCAATTTACATATGATTTAATTCAATGACCTTCTATTGACCTAGAAAATTGTGCACCAATTTTTCGGAGGTTCTAACCCAAGACAAGAGGGTGAACTTTTAGAAGGGCAATTCAGGTTCATTGAAAATATTTTTAGTAAACCTTAGTTGGATTGAGGAGAAGTCTTGGGGTTTGTCTTCCCCAATTCAGATTTCGATGAAAGGTAGACATGATGCAACACTCTAATGCATGGTCTAGCTGGGATGTGACAACTCACCCCCACTCAAAAGAATCTCGCCCGAGATTTTGGATCCGTCGGAAGAAGGTGGGGTACTCAAGTCGAAGGCGATCCTCCCTTTCCCAAGTAGCTTCTTGCTCGGAATGGTTTGACCATTGAACCTTGAAAACTTGATATTACGGCGTCGAGGTAGTGCGCTCGGCGATCAAGATCTGAGCGGGATATTCTCGATATGTGAGATTATCTTGGAGATCAAGCGTTTAGTGGTCCACTCCACGGATAGGAACCGAAACAACGCTGAGTTGAGAAACATGGAAGACATCATGAACTCTGGAAGATCGGAGGTAGCTCAATTGGTAAGCAACTTCTCCTCGTTTGGCAAGAATGCGAAAGGGTCCAATGTAACGAGGACCCAATTTGCCTTTCATACCGAATCGATGGGTTCCCTTCAAAGGGTAACCGAAGGTAAGCCTTCTCGCCAACTTCATAAGTCATAGGCTTATGCTTGCGGTCATATTGGCTCTTTTGCGAGATTGGGCTGTTTACAATTTCTCACGAATAACGAACCTGCTCTTACGCTTCTGGATCATATCCGGGCCAAAGAGTTGTCTTTCCCGGTTTCGACTAGTTAAGAGGCGTTCGACATTTTCGTCCATAGAGAACTTGAAAGGAGCTTTGCCCAAGCTAGCTTGATAACTATTGTTATAAGCGAACTCGGCGAATGGAAGGCATTTCTCCCAATTCATACGAAAGAGATGACGAAGCTCGAAGCATATCCTCGAATTTGATTGACTCGTTCTACTTGACCACTTGATTGAGGATGGAAGGCGGTGCTAAAGGAGGCGAGTTCCCATAGCATTTGGGAACTTTCCCAAAATCGAGAGGTGAAGAGACTTCCACGGTCGAGTTAATCTCAATGGAACACCATGAAGAGACACTATTAGGAGATGTACAAATCAGCTAGCTGACTAGCGGTTATACTCTCACGAGCGGGTAGGAAGTGGGCTACTTTGGAAAGGCGATCGACAACAACGAAGATAGCATTATTCCCTCTCTTGGTCTGGAAACCCGGTAATGAAATCCATACCAATTTTATCCCATTTCCATTCAGGAATTTCCAAAAGGTTGAAGGGTGCCAGCAGGCCGTTGATGCTCTGCTTTAACTCAGACGACAGGCGTCGCAATTAGCAATGTATTGAGTGATTTCTCTCTTCATCCTAGTCCACCAAAACCTCTGGCGTGGTCTTGATACATTTAGTACTACCGGATGAATGGTGAGAGGGATTCATGAGCTTCCTTAAGGATCGATTGCCGTGGCTGTTATTTCTTGGGAACCACCAAGCGGTTCTCGAAGAAGACAACACCTCGCTCATCTATGGAGAAACACTTAGCAGCTCCTTAGCAATGTTCTCCTTGATCCGAGATATTCCTCTATCATACCGCTGGCGGTTATGATTTGATCCGTAAGGTTGGGTTTCGCCACCGGGGTGGAAAGGAATCCTCGAGGAACAATGTGAAGGTTAAGCTTACGAAATTCCTCGTGGAGAAGCGGTTGACTTTGTTGTAACATCAAGTTGTTACAATAAGATTTCGACTTAGTGCATCAGCCATGACAATGGCTTTGCACGGGTGTAAGATATTCCTAAGTCGTAATCCGTAATCAACTCGACCCAGCGTCTTTGCACGAGATTCAAATCCGGTTGGGTGAAGATGTATTTCAGACTTTGGTGATCGATGTAAATTTACATAGCGATTACCAAGAAGGTAATGTCGCCATGTTTTGAGTGCATGGACCCTTCTGCTGCAAGCTCTAGATCATGTGTGGGATAGTTATCCTCATGTGGGCCTTAGCTGTCGAGAAGCGTAGGCAATCACATGGCGATCTTGCATGAGTATGCAACCTAGTCCTTGTCATGGCGTGCATAATAGATAATAAAGTCCTTAGAAAAATCTGGTGGAACAAATGCGGGAGCGAGATGTCGGCGTCTTTTCAGCTCTGAAAGCTGAACTTCGCCTTTGTGGGGTCCACGAACTTTTATCTTTCTTGAGGAGTTCGAGTTAGAGGCTTAGCAACCTTGGAGAAATTCTCGATGAAGCGGCAATAGCTCGCTAAATAGAGAAACTCGAACTTGCTTGGCGATTCAGGTGGAGTCGATCAGGGCGGCTTGAACTCACTCGGGATTGACATCAATGCCCTTACCAGAGATTACATGGCCTAGATAGGTTACTTATGGCAACCAAAACTCACACTTGGAGAATTTGGCATAAAGGCGATGCTCTCGAAGTTTCATCAATACTAGCCTTAGATGTTCGGCATGTTCTTCCTCATTCTTGGAGTAGATGAGTATATCATCAAGGTAAACCACGACGAATTTATCCAAATACTCCATGAAGATCGAGTTCATTAACCGAGAGAAGGTGGCTGGAGCATTGGTTAAACCGAAGGACATGACGGTGTACTCGTATTGGCCATAACGAGTAACAAAGGTCGTTTTAGGAATGTCCCGTTCTTGATTTTGATTTGATGGTAGCCCAACCTCAAATCCATTTTGGAAAAAGGCGAGGATCGGCGAGCTGATCATACAGGTCGTTGATCTGAGGGCGGATACTTGTTCTTGATAGTGACCAAATTGGCGGTCGGTAATCTACAACCATCCGATCCGTTCCATCCTTCTTCTTGACGAAGAGGGCAGGGGCAAGCCCATGGAGAAGAACTAGGACGGATGAAACCCTTTTGCAAGGACTCATCGAGTTGTTTCTTAAGCTCGGCTAGTTCTAGGGTGCCATCTTATAAGGTCTTCTAGAGATTGGGGCGGTTCACGGAACAAGGTCTATCACGAACTCGACATCTCTGTCGGGTGGAACACTGGCAGTTCCTCTGAAAGACATCCAGGAAGTCACGGACTACGGAATATCTTCAAAGATGCGGAAGGGGTTGGCATTTAAGGAGTAGAGGCGGCGGCTTGGACACTCGGGTCAAAACATTGTTGTCTTGCCCGAAGGTTGGGTGAGTTGAGCAGTTCTAGTAGAGCAATCAATCTTGGCATAATGGGGTGACATCCGGTCCATACCCAAGATGATGTTAATGTCAGAGGACTTGAGAGCTATTAGTGATGCAAGGAAGACTAATCTGTCGACAAGGATTTCATTCCATGACTTATTCTAGAGGTTTGCCATCTAGAACCGAGTCTGAATTTCCATGGAAGTGCGCATGTCACAAAATGTGGTGTTGTGCAATCGAGCATAGCTCTAGAAATAAATGAATGAGATGCTCGATTATCAAAGAGAACAGTTGCGGATGGCAATTAACAAGGCGTACCGAGAAGCGACATTGGGATCCTCATGGGTCTCCTCGGTGAGAAGTAGTTGACATGGCCACGAAGTGGTGGCTGGTTTAGCGTGGAGTACCTTTCTGGCTGGCTTACCACGGCCAGAGACTTTCGATCTGGTGGGGTTGTTCAGGGACACTCACGGATGTAGTGACCCGTCTCCCACATTTGAAACAAGTTATCACATTGGGCGTGGGCAGCGTGTGGCGGGGCCACCATAGGCCTTTGGCGGTGCATCTTCTTTGGTTGGGGCGGCGCCTCAAAGGATGGCCTCAGAGTGAATCTGGGTGGCGAGGCGGTGCTTGGAATCCACACGGTAACCGAGATCGAGCGGAGGAAGAACCAAAGTCACAGGGGTGCTTGCGTGAAGCTTCAAAGTCAGATTGTCTGTCTAAAGCGCTGATGGCCTTGTTGACTAACCACGGAAGGAGGTGCACTCGTGCAAGCGAAGATCTGGCGGCTTCGGGGCTAAGTCCTTGCGGAACCTTGCGCTTCTTGGCGTCGGTGGATACTTCTTGAGGAGCATAACGTGCTAGATTTCCAAACTCACATTGTATGCATCCACAGGCGGTCTACCACAGGTGAAGTGCAGAACTCTTCCTCTTATGATCCATAAGACCTTCCGAATGTGATGCTCATGGAAGCGCCTTGAACTCAGCCGGTAGTGATTTGACCGGCCGGGCGCATAGCCTCAAAATTTCCACCAAAGGCTAGCGGGGCCTTGAGGTGATAGGCGACAAAGGTAACCTTATCGACTTGACTCGTTGGCGAAGCGTAGCTTGTGGGTGATCTGCGAAGCCGATCATCCGCATCGAGAGGCTCGTAGTGTTTAAACCGGTGGATACGACTTGACAAAGTCATTGATTGACACTAGGTCATTCCTCGGCTGGCATGCGGTGTTACGCTCAATCCGCTCCGATAGCGATTGGTCTCACTCTTTTTGATTCTGCCTCCATCATAACCCGGCGAGAGAAGGCGGTTGAGGCAGATTACATTCTAACTGCGGTTGGATTCACCCTGCTCGGGAAGCGGCGGGGTTATTCTTGGTGTTGACCATCCTAGGAAACAAGACAACGGTTTAGACAAGGATGGCAAAATTCTGTCAAGGAAGTGCGGAATGTAATGGATAACACGGAATGCAGAGATGTTCATCCGTATGACATGGTAATATAGAAACTGCCATATATATAACAACGGTCATACACACCATTCATATTTTAGTACAAGCCGGCTAGAGTACAACTACGGTGGAAGGCGTTACATCTCATCGGAAGCATTCAAGCTCCTATACATTATTTTTCTACACCTCCGGAATTGATACACACTAAGTCATATTCCACGAGTCACAGAGGCGGTGGAAATACAACTATTACAATACTAGTGATACTACTACTAACTTTCGAGCAGCGCCGTAGTAGTCCTCATAGAAGTCACCTCCATAGCTTTGGAAGCTCAACGTGATTATCCGGAAGCAGGCGGTCTGAGGAGCTTGTGGACCATAGGGGCTAGGATGAGGTCTTGGACCAACAAGCGATGGCTGCGGGGACCACGGGGTGGGGTGATGCCTCCCACATCCGCCAATCCGCCATGTCTGCGAGCAGATCTCACGGGATCTGATCCCTCGTATCCATACATCCGACTGCACAGCCGGTGCAAACCGAGTCAAAGTGGCCCAATGATCGGCACGGGTGTTGAAAAGCTCGATCTCAAGGCCCGATTCTCTCGGTCCTTATCCTCGAGCATCTCAGCAGTGGTGCGGGTTAGTGAGTCCTCTGAGTCGAATCGGCATAGATAGCTGAAGATACCCTTGTGCCCACAGGGAGTGAAGGCGGCATATAGCGGAAGTCGGTGTTCGAAGCAGGCGATCTGACTTCGCATGATGGTCATCATAGAATATGCGACATCTGCACAACCATCTCAATAGTAACCCGAGTCCATAGGAGCGGTGGAGGGGCTCGATCGATCGAGGGATAAGGAAATATCTGCGGTGCGGAGTATTGGCTTTGATTAAAGTCTCGGAATTGCTCTTGACGGTGTATTCGGGATACAAGCGGTAACCCGTCTCAATCATTACCGGACTAACATAGCCGTATGGCGGGAACATCGAGGCACACTGGTCGGTGAACCACTTGGTTTTGAGCACGAGTGGCCATCTGAAAGCACAACCACAATGCAAAGACATTAAATTTCTAGAAATCGGACAGCATAACTTGTTGTAAATGCTCGAGAACAGATTTGAGACATTCACAACAGATTGCAAACCACTCAACAACATCATATCAAGGTTACGGTTGAATTGATAACATACTAAAGGTAGTAGAAACTGAGCGAGGCTGGTAACCAACAATCCTATAAGTTACTACAGATTAGTAACATGTGAACTGATAGAGAGAAAGAGCCTGATCCTTAACCCGTAGAATGAGAAGAGATGACACATACCGGAGGGCATAAGGTAAAGGGTAAAAGAGCCTTATGTCCTCCACAATCAATTCCCCTACATATAACTAAAGCATTTCTAGACTCGACATCGACCGGTTTGGCTTAGCGAACCTACAGGCAGTCCGGCTCGATGCCAACACTGTCGGGACCCGATTCAAGTCACATCGACCTGGCCGGTAACACCTCATATCACTTTGCGGCCTCACATGCGGTATTCCCATGGGTGTCACCTTACCATGGTCGGGACCGTTTGCCTTTTTGGCTCACGTATATGATAGTGCGCTAGCATCCACATGACGAGAGAACCGGGCCGACATGGCTGGTCGTGAACCAGCGGCACTAACCCATGGGGACAGGCATACATGAATCACATCGAGCATGTAGGTCATCAACATATGAATCCGGGCTGTAGCCTTTGGGCTATGAGGACTCCGGTAACCAGGCTGTGCAGGCTAAGCGGGACTCCGGATGTCACGCGTGACATTTCCCGATGGAACAGAACACGAGGCAAGTGAAACACATACCCGGCAGTCAAGTGTCGGGAAGCGGTAGTGTTGGCCTAGCGAGGACTCCGGTGAACGGGCTGGCGGACTACTATCGCTCAGGAAGCACTAGACTACATTTCCCCATATGAGAGGCTGCCAAGGACAAACAACTAGATTGTCGGATCCCACTCATACCAAGCATTTCAATCATACACACAATATGCCCGATATGAGTACATACAACATGGCATCACAACAAAACTCTACAACTCAAAGTACTTTATTTAAAAGGCTGCGAGGAGCCATACATAACATGTTCATACCGATAGGCGTCACATGACCCGACACTCAAGTCATACAAACATACAAGCACATGCGGAAGCAAACTAGTGCAGTCTGAGACACTAAAAAGAAAGAAGGCTTGTGAAGCCCTTCTATCTACATCGACCCTTCACAAGTCTTGGACCACCACACAGGTGGTAGTCACTCGTCGGCGTCAAGGTCTACATAGAACCCATCGGAGCGGTGTTGTCGATCTGAAAACATTAATTAAAGCAACATGAATGCGGAGGTACTCGGCAAGTCTTCTAGCAGAATCCTACTATACATGCACATTCTCAAGAAGGTAGTGGAGTTATTGCAGCAAGCCAGCTTTGACTGTTGGCTAAGCTATCCTCGTGACACCACTTGAAAGCATTTGTCGCTTTACAGAGTCCACTAATCACCAACACAATACTCCATCGTGGATCCTCTCTTGTCAACCCACGAGAGGGCCATCCATGGTACTCACACTTATCTTGAGGCTTTTAGCGGTATCCATTTACTTGTCTATGAATTGTATAGGTGACCAACTAGTCCTTTACATGAATGGCCTATTGAATAGTTTCATACCCTAGGGGTGTACTTCTTCTGCGCTCTCACCACTTATCGCGCTACGGCGTGTACTCGGCAACCTTCAGCGGAAGCCCAGTGAGGTGTCAGCCATGACTGACTAAACACGAGTCCCTAGTCCAAGTTTATCGCCTATTCGGGTTCCATCCATGAGGAGTCGGCGAGAGTTTCCACTACGGCCCCGAGCGATGTGTGCGGGGTTCAGAGACACCAAGCAGGCGAATCGGTACAAGACCCGCGTGCTGCCCGCCCTGACCCACCCCTAAGGTCGTTGCTGCGTCGGCCCTGACATCTACAAACACGAAACTACTTTTGCAACTCCGGACGGAGGACAAGAGTGGTTAATAAGTCGAGAGGGTCAATTAAGGATCCCAATGTGTGGTAGTAGCTGAGTCTTAAATCACACACAGATCTCGGTTCTTAGGGCGGCTTCAATGAAACAACCCACCATGTACTCCTACATGGCCTCTCATCGATACCTTTACCAAATCATGTTCGACACTTCACTCTTGTTACCGACACAACCTTTCACTCTAGTTCATCATCCCGATGAGCCAGACCTGACACAACTCCAAGCATAGCATGGTAGGAAACACAAATATGGCTCAATCAACTCCTACACATGCTAGTGGGTTTCATCTAATTCTTGTGCAATGTGAGGTCATGCAAAGGAAGTGGGTTCAACTACCGCAACACACAGCAGTTTGAATCGCGTTGTCTTAATCACGATAAACAAAGCGAAGCAAGATCAATGGTTTGTATCGGAATGATCAATGTGTTTTTGCACGATGTAGTGGTAGTAAGTACTGCCCTTGAGACAGTTTGAGGTTATCCTCGGAGCAGAACCTACCACGAAAGATACACCGAACATAATCAACACATGACGATATGCAACAATATGATGCATGCTATGACATGGCAATATGAATGTGTCTTGGCCTAATGCAAGCTAGAACAGAAAGGAATGAACTTATTTGAATCAAAGATTCAAATGCTAGTCCATTTAGCATAGTCATAATAGTGCATTATCTTATTCTGCTTAAACAGCAAGGTTAATTTGTTCTGTCATGCATGAAACTATTACCAATGGATATATTGAATTTTTCTGATCAAAATTCATATATAAGTCTTTGCACTTGGAGTTACAGATTAGTTTCTATGAATTTTTTAAGTTTGCAACAATTTCTGGAATTTTACGTATAAAAATAAATCAGAAATTAGTTATTCGTCGTGATCGTCGAGTGGCGTCGGTGGTCAAAGGGGCGTCGGTCAACGACCGATGGGTCCCGCATGTCGATGAGTTAATTAAACTAGTTAAATTTAGTTAAAACTAATGCGGGTTAATTAACGAGAGGACCACTTGTCATGACTCGGGAAGTCAACACAGGCCCACCTAGTCAAAGTCACGAGTCAACCTTGGCGTTTAGCGCCAGCGAGCGAACAGCGGCGGTGAGAGTGCATTTGTGCATTCGGCGACCAAATGGCGGCGGAGGCCATCTCGTGTGGCGGGAACAAAGCGCGGCGTTTGGTGGCGGTGGTTGAGCTCGGGTGGCGGAAACATCGTCGGCGACAACCTTGGCGGTGCGCGGTCGGGTGAAGATGTAAATGTGGCTACGGGGACGCGGCGGCGTGTGGAGTGGTGCGTTGGGCTCCTCGCATGGCGTGAGTGTGTTAGACACGGTGGGGTGGCGGTGGTTGGCGGAGAACACGTCGGCGGCAGGCTCGGCGGTGTGCGTTCGGTGAAGCTCCATGGAATTCGCTGCGGTGTTGGGGCGAAACGAAGGGGAGGAGTTGGCTGAGCTCACAGCGATCACGATGGTGTAGTCGGCAGCGATCGGGGCGAGCTGGTGTGGCGGTGGTGGCAAAAGGATCTCCGGCGGTGGCGGAGTCGAGTCGGATCGGTCTGGCTCGAGACAATGGCGCTTCGAGGCTCGGCTTGCTTTCGAAGGAGAAGGAGGCGGCGGAGCTCCTGGACCTGATGTGGCGTGAGAGACTGAGGGGCGCGGGTTTCCGCGTGGTGGTGTGGCGTCGGCCATGGTCTTGACGACGAGGGAGAGGAGGCTGGGGAGGAGGCGTGTCTGCGAGCTCGGGGGAGGAGTGGGCGAGAGGCAGGCGGCAGAGCAGTGAGAGGAGGAGGCAGGGTGGCGAGCACCTGCGTGGCTCATGTTGGTGCCGTCGTCGAGCACTGCTGCTACTGCACAGCCAAAAGCAGCTCATTTGGAGGCGGTGGGCTGGGCTGGGTCGGCAGTGGGCTTGCCGGATGGGCGCCAGGTAAGCCTCTGCTTGCTTTGGTTTTCCTTTTCTATTATTACATAAGTTTGTGGACTTATTAAAATAGTTAGGCACTTCTAAAATCCACGAAAATAATCGGAGGCTCTGTTTAGAAAATCTCCAACAGCCACACTTATTTTGAGAATTATTTGAAACATTCAAAATATTTACTAGCATTTAAATGCCCAAATGCAATATACATATGATTTAATTCAATGACCTTACATTGACCTAGAAAATTGTGCACCAATTTTTCCGAGAGGTTCTAACCCAAGACAAGAGGGTGAACTTTTAGAAGGGCAATTCAGGTTCATTGAAAATATTTTTAGTAAACCTTAGTTGGATTCAGAGGGGTACTGGGGGTTCTGTCTTCCCCAATTCAGATTTTTGATGAAAGGTAGACATGATGCAACACTCTAATGCATGGTCTAGCTAGGATGTGACAGCGAACGTCGGGTTGTTGGGTGGACGAATTACCTTCTGTGTTGTGGAGTATCAACACCACCCCCAATCGATCAACAGGTTACACGCATTTCTTTATGGTATCTGAGGAGGCGGTTCTCCCAAGTGATATCGTCATGACTACGCCCGGGTCGCTAATTATGTTGAAGCGGACAACGAGCAAGCTCGCCAAGAGGCCTTGGACCTGTTGGATGAAAAAGCGGGATATGGCTACAGCTCGATCGGCGGTTTATCAACAAGATCTCTGGTGTTATCACGATCGCGAGTTAGGACAAGAACCTTTCAAGAAGGTGACTTGGTGCTCGGCTCATCGAGATCGAGACCGACATGCACAAGTTATCCCGCCTTAGGAAGGACCCTTTGTGGTCAGCAAGAATCTGCACAACAGATCATACTACCTCATTGGCGTTGAGACAACTCACGCAACTACGAGGAGGAGACCAGCGACCATGGAACATAGCTCTCCTCCGGCCTTATTACACTTGAGCCATAGGCTCCTCTTATGTATATATTTTGATAATGTATATATTACGATCAATAAATAAATTAGCATCCTTGCTCTAAGCGGGGCCTCTGCTATTTTTCTCAAATATCCTTTGAGTTACATGGGGCTTGGTGACAAAGCGGAGTACTACTGTTAAACCGGCTATCAAGCCACAAAGCTTGGGAGCTTCACCCAAGGGCCAAGAGAGTCTGGATGCTATGCACAACTCAAACATAGGCACCCAATGAGCACAGCTCATCACGTTATGAGGGGCTTCTTGTGTCAAATACCAAGGAGTTTGAATGGACCCTTGTAGCTGAGTATCGACACATGGCTTGGAAGCCGGTCTATTTACCTAAAACCCAGGTTAACCTGCCTTCATCAAGTAAGACACTCCTATCCAGGTCATCACAGCACGGCCCTCGAGCGTTTGTGATTACTCTCATTGAGAACCTGAACTTGTCAAAGTTAAAGCGGTGATTGGTTAGTTGGAGTCCATCTTAAAAGGCTTTGTTAAATGGTTCAACTCAGTGGCTGGCAGCCACAAAAAGCCTCGAATTTGGGCTGGCAGCCCTCAAAAACCTCATTGCATGGTTTTCTTTGCGTTTTGCTGAATTTTATGTTAAACCGATTTTCTTGGCCTGGTCGGTCATTTTATTAGCTTTGGTATTCATTAAACGGCTTGGTTTGCAACTTCTACGTTGACGGACCTTATTCTTAAACGAAGTTTTTAACTTGACTGGCATTGACTACGATCCACGACTTTGATCATCTGGTGTGCATCATCACCGGTATGACTTACTATACAACATCGATTACATGATTGGGTTATACAAATAATTTCAGATTTGGGTTTCACCCTTATCACAATCAAGGTTAACCATCCAAATAAACAGGGATATTATATCACGGTATGAATCATTTCATATTTTAATGATTTGATTATCAATCAGCCCTTTTCTTGGGCATTATGACTGTCCGTGATGGCTGCCGGGACCTTGTTTCTTTATGCACACACGGGAGTTGCATATTATGATGGCAGCATATCTAAACCAAAATTGGCATTGACATGGCGGATCACATAAAGTATCTCCTCTGCATGATGGCAGCAGATCAAAATAGTTTTGCTACCCTATTACAAGGCATTGAGGCCCAACATATGGAATTGTTTCTAGCGGACAGTTTCGGCGTATCAACCGACTTGACGGATTAAGCTTCATCGTCGGGTTGATGTGAAGTAGATGGGTCATCTGGCGTCGGTTCAGCCTCCTCCTCCTCCCCATCCAATGGCGGAAGTCATTGGTGGTCCACTCAATCGGGTTAAAGCACGAAAGACAGCCTCTTCACTTATAAGCTCAGCGGATCAGCGTCGGGCGTAAGTGTGCTTACAGTTGGTGGAACAAGGTTACGCCTTCAGGAATAACAGCTTCAACCCGTTTGTTGTTTGCATCATAGAAGGATCGGTGAACCGTCAGTTAGCCTCTTACGCCTTGACTGCGCGGAAGGCGCATCTCCTTGTTACCCGTTTGAGGCGTCGTTGTCAAATACCGCCATTTTCTTGTGCCTTCGGAAACCCTTGGCTATATCGGCGGATCAAGATCAGCTATCCATGCCTTGGCTCGAGTCGGTGCTAGTAAAGCGCCCGGCCGAACGCGGATCGCTTCAACTCTTCTATCTGCTGTTGGCGTCATAGATAGCCGGTCGGCGTGTCCTTGATCGGTGTTGGAGCCGCATTGTCATAAGTGGCGTAGATAACCCGTTGGGCGCTGGTATATAGTTGTTCAATCGGTGTATCTGCGACCTTGAGTTTCTTCGTATGTCGAGAACCGGATGAGCAATCGCTGCCTATAGCGGTTTAAAGTTCATGTTAAACGGAAACAATTTCAAGCGGAATATTCATAAAGCCTTGGTAAGTAGTACTTACCAAATATTGCGAAGGTCATGGCATTGACTTGGCGCTTTAATCTAGTAAGCTCTTCCGTCACGGTTTAGAGCTGATTGACATCTTCCGCCCGCTTGACAATCCAGCCTTTTGGTATCGATTGGCCTGCTCAGACTTGTACCATTCCTTGAGCTGCTCCATGGTGGTTAAAGCGGTTTCAACTCATCCTTGGCCTTGGTGGTTTACGCTTGTTGGGATTTCAGATTTTCTTGAAGGTCGGCAATTTGAGAGACTTGTTGGCTTATCTCACTCTGCTGTGATGAGAGCATGTTAATATCTTTGTTAAAGTCCCAAGCATATAACCAGTTATACACTTGGCACTTGAGGGGCTAATCACGGATCATTTTATGCTAATTATTGAAGTCCCAAGGATTAATACAAGTTTTAATCATGGCACTTGGGGCTAATGTGTGTTTGATCAGAAATACATAAGAAATCTCATAAAGTACAATATAGAATATACAAAGTCGGTTTGACTTTCTAAAGACAAACCGGCCCTTAAGAGCTACAATGCAATGAAGGTCTGAGCAAGAGCAAAACTGTTTACCTCATAGCGCTCCTTCATCAGTTACTAAACTGCTTCATAATCACGGTTTGTGTAAAGCCGGTTCAAGCGGAGTGAAGCTCTTGAGCGAAAAGATCGACATAAAAGCTGACCAATCAGTTTCTCCTTCCCTTGCTCATAGCAGCAAATCCATCCTTGGTAGTGTGCTTTGATAAAACAACGGAATTACGAGGCGGTATATGCGATTACCGATAACAACAACGTCATCATCTTTGGCGGATTGGATGAATTGGTATTCTTAAGGGGCTTGGCGCTTTGGTAGCGAGGCTTGGCGGATCGTGATTGAGCCCATTGTTCCACTGTTGGACTTGGAGGAGCAGGAGGATGTGAAGTATCAACCTCTACATTCGGTTCAACCTCTGGCGGGTTAGCATCGGCATCTTGGTCTTTCCAGTGAGAGCTGTCTATAGCAACCGGGGTCTTTGCCATGATGCTCTGGAGTCTTCTCGGATCAACATCAACAATAGAATTCGCTGGTCTTGGCTTTCTTACTTAATCGAGCCTTGGCACTACAACATCAAAGGTTAGAATATGGTAAACCAACAAATAAAAGACAAATTAAGGAGTAATATACTTACCCAGTGACGAGTTTGAGAGAGGCAGGTGAGTGGTTGATGAACCGCCAGACGAGTTGGAAGAAGCACAGTAATTGGGCGGAGACGGATTGAGAGGGCATCGGAAGAAACCTTTCAAAGGATAACACTTTTCGGAGAACAAGTCACCTCGAGCAGCGTTTCGGGTTGGCGTATCAGCTAAACCAGACGATGTGATTTGTTGACCGCTATGCGGGTTGTCGGACGTTCTTCAACTTCTTTGTGTCTCAAAGAAAATTTTGGATCCAAATGAGCAAGGGGTGAGATTGTTTTACTTTCGGACTGTGCGGCGAATTCTTTGAACGGTACAAGATCTGAATCGGAAGAAAGAAGGATTACCTCAACATGTTGCTGCGGCTGGCCTCGGCATCATCACAGGAATAGTAATTGTCAATAAGATGGATGAAAAAGGAACCAAGTGAGTCAAGTTCTACCTCGTCGATTCTTCCTCTTGGCGGATCGAGAAGACTCGGTGGTTTCTTCTTGCCAACTTTCTTGGTGGCCTTGGTCTTTACGAGGAGCCGGGCGGTTTAGTCCGTTTCAAAAGGAGTTGTTAGCCTGAAATTAAGACAAGGAAAGGTTAGTACACAGTCAATATGGATGCAAATCGGTAAAGTATTTAGATGAACTTTACATTGGCGGTTTATTGGAGGCATAAGCAGAGCCAACCGGTTTGGCTACATCGAAGATCGGTTCATCAAGCATTTTCTTCACCGATTCGATAACTTCAAGCTCGGTTATTACTATTTATTGATATCGTTGAGGTCTTTGACATCACCGGTATATTCATGCATCAATCCGGGTGGCGGCTTAAAGGTAAAATGCCCCAGAAACCCGACAGCGGACAAGATCAATGCCAGTTAAACCGTTGGCCATCGAGCCGGAGCTTGGTGAGTTGAGTGCAAAATTCTTCCATTCATGGCGGTCAGCGTAAAGGTAATGGGTGGCGTTGCTAAGCGGTGAGGCGATAACCCGACAAAGATTTTCTCCATCGAGGCGGTGTTCGGCGGTAAAACCAGGTCGATTCAATCTTTGGGATGGCTGTGATGTTTTGCATGAGGAAGTCAACTTCTTTTCTATTCTGAATTGAAAGGCCGCCAAGCTACGTGTTGGGACCATCGAGAATTCCGTCTGGCGGTTTAAATGAAAGAAGTCGAAATAGCTCCACGGTTGGCTCTTCTTGAAGATAGACTTTGAGAATACTTGGAAGTTGCATATATTGGACACGAATTCGGACCAATATCTTGTGGATGGAGTTGGAAGCTTGCGAGGACATCTCGGAAATTTTTGATCCGGGTGGACTGAATCCCGGTCTAAGTGTTGCATAAAACAATCACCTCTCCTTCTTGAGGTTGGTGGACATTCGATTCGGAACTTCGCGATGGAGAACCCTTTTGAGGCTAAAACACGGTGGTGACATAACCGTTGATTTGCGTTTCCGTGATTCAGGAATGGAACCCAATTACAAGCATGGAATTGTTTCGCCATTCGGAAGAGGCGAAAGGAAAAACAAGTGCGGTTTAAGAATTTACGGTTTAAGGTGTATAATTCAGTGTTAAACGGAGAAAAATAATATGTAAGGTTCAATTGGCGGTTTAAGAGAGGGCTAATGATATATGGCGGATTGGCTAAAAAGTTAAACCGCCCGAGCGAGAAGGGCCAAGATTCAAAATTTCTACTAAGTGTTGCAAAACAAGTTTCACAATATGATAGTGTAATTTCAGATCTACCGTGGATAAGCTGAAGAAAATGTTTTGAGCCCTACAATGGCGCTAAAGAGGCGAGGCGAACGAGGCGGAGTTTATTGAAGCGATAGATGCTACTGATCACGGTGAACTAACGGAATAGATCTAGCTGCAGTTCAAACTTATCGGGCATATCTATATACCCTTAGTACAAAGACTAGAAGGAGGAACACATAAGAACGATGAACAGCGGCGGACATGGATGAACTCGAAAAAACTTTAATGAAGATCTAGGGTTACGAGACATGAACTTACCGGGGCCACTCGGCGGCGAAGGAAGGCGGCAAGGTCTCTGGAGCAAAGCAGGTTGATCAGCGGCCTTGAGTGGGTGTAGATCTGAAGAAGCGGCGGCGGCGCGGAGGTCCTCGGGTCGCGGGGAGGAAGATGAGAAAAGCGGAGAAAAATGAAAAGGCCCGTCGGGCTTATTTATAATAAGGTAGAGGATAAGTGGCGTGAGAATCGAGGAGTCCAAAGCAGCAAGTGGGCGTGGCTGTCGCCTCAATTTCAGGATGACATTAAATGAAGGAATCTTTTATTCGTTTTTACAGAGATGGCGTCATGATGATCCGTTGTTGTGTCGAGAGGATGGCGTCACGGCGGTTTAACAAGATTTATAAAGGGAAGATATCATGGCGGTTTATGAGAAGTGAAGGAAGATATTTTCAGGATTTTTCTAAGTGTTGAAGATTGACATGAACAGGTTCAAATCAATCAGGGCCTAATGTTGGGATATAACTCACGAGTGTAAACCGCCCGGTGAGGCAGTTCACCCTCAACTATATTGAAGCCCATAAGACTCGAGAAGATGGCGTTTTACTATGAAGCTTAGGGCCGGAGCCCAAAGGCGGATTAGGGCCCGTGGTAGTAAACCGCCATAGTCATGAAACTTGTGTTGTAAGATAAGGAAAGGAGAGCCGGGCGAACACTTGTATGAGTCGGCCTCGGGACTCTATGACGGCGAGGCGTCAACCCATGTATATAAGGGGCGACCGGCGGCGGTTCGAGGACAACAAACAACAGCTCGAGACTCGGGCAAGCGTATTTGGCTCCTGGTCATCGAAACCAATCTATCCCATCACAACTAGGCGTAGGCTTTTACCTTCATTGAAGGGCCGATCTAGTATAAACTCCGTGTCCCTTGTCGGTTTAACCCCTTCAAGCTAACCCGTTGCGATGGCTCCACGACTAAGTCCTTTCATGAGGACATCGGCGTGTTAATTCCACGACAAAAGGCGAAAAGGGAAGAAGAAGGGAACTTCAAGAAGAACACAAGCAAGTTCTTTGCTCGGAGAAAGAGCAAGTGCGGACCTAAGCACGAGGCCGAGTGCTTCTCTTGCCAAGCGGAGACCAGTCCTTGGGCGGGCTGCCCCAAGTATTTGGCGGATAAGAAGGATGGCAAGGTGAACAAAGGTATATGTGATATACATGTTATTGATGTGTACCTTACTAGAGCTCATGATGCTTTTGGGTATTTGATCTTGGTTACATTGCTAATATTTGCAACTTCGAAGCAGGGACTATGGATAGCGAACAGCGGCCAGGGGCGAGGTGACGTCTGGCGTGGGAAATGGTTCCAAAAGTCGATGTGATGTGATCGGCACACTACCTCTATATCTACCTTGGGATTAGTTTTAGACATAAATAATTGTTATTTGGTGCCAGCGTTGAGCATGAACATTATATCTGGAACTTGTTTGATGCGAGGCGGTTATTCATTTAAATCGAGAGAATAATGGTTGTTCTATTTATATGAGTAATATCTTTTATGGTCATGCACCCTTGAAGAATGGTCTATTTTGATGAATCTCGATAGTAGTGATACACATATTCATAATGTTGAAATCAAAGATCACGAGTTGATAATGATAGTGAAACTTGTTTGTGTACTTGCCGTTTAGGTCATATCGGTGTGAAGCGCATGAAGAAACTCCATCTTGATGGACTTTTGGAACCACTTGATTATGAATCACTTGGTACTTGCGAACCGTGCCTTATGGGCAAGATGACTAAAAGCGCGTTCTCGGTACTATGGAGAAACAGATTTGTTGGAAATCATACGTACAGATGTATGTGGTCCGATGAATGTTGAGGCTCGTGGCGGATATCGTTATTTTCTCACCTTCACGAGATGATTTAAGAAGATATGGGTATATCTACTTAATGAAACATAAGTCTGAAACATTTGAATTCAAAGAATTTTAGAGTGAAGTTAAAAATCATCGTAACAAGAAAATAAAGTTTCTCTGATCTGATCGTGGAGGAGAATATTTGAGTTCTGAGTTTGGTCTACATTTGAAACAATGCGGAATAGTTTACGCAACTCCGCCACCGGAACACCACAGCGTAATGGTGTGTCGAATGTAAATGTCGTACTTTACTAGATATGGTGCGATCTATGATGTCTCTTCTTGATTTACCGCTATCATTTTGGGGTTATGCTTTAGAGGCGGCCACATTCACGTTAAATAGGGCACCATCAAAATTCGTTGAGATGACGCCTTATGAACTGTGGTTTGGCAAGAAACCAAAGTTGTCGTTTCTTAAAGTTTGGGGCTGCGATGCTTATGTGAAAAAGCTTCAACCTGATAAGCTCTAACCCAAATTGGAAAAATGTGTCTTCATAGGATACCCAAAGGAGACTGTTGGGTACACCTTCTATCACAGATCCGAAGGCAAGACATTTGTTGCTAAGAATGGATCCTTTCTAGAGAAGGAGTTTCTCTCGAAAGAAGTGAGTGGGAGGAAAGTAGAACTTGATGAGGTAATTGTACTGCTCCCTTATTGGAAAGTAGTTCATCACGAACCGGTTCATGTGGCGTCTATACCAACTAGTGAGGAAGTTAATGATGATGATCATGAAACTTGAGATCAAGTTATTCTTGAACCTCGTAGATCAACGAGTAAGATCCATATGAGTGGTATGGTAATCCTGTTACGGAAGTCATGTTACTAGACCATGATGAACCTATGAACTATGAAGAAGCGATGGTGAGCCCGGTTTCCATAAAATGGCTTGAGGCCATGAAATCTGAGATGGGATCCATGTATGAGAACAAAGTGTGGACTTTGGTTGACTTGCCGATGATCGGCAAGCAATTGAGAATAAATGGATCTTCAAGAAGAAGACCAGCAGACGGTAATGTTATTGTCTACAAAGCTTGACTTGTTGCGAAGGTTTTCGACAAGTTCAAGTTCTGGAAGAAGAGTTGTATATGATGTAACATCCCAAATTTTCAATTTGGAATGTTATACATTAGGTCATCATGCATATCATATTTTCTCGCATTTTTCCGATCCTAGAAAATTTCACGCAACTCAAGGACCCTCGGAGAAGTTGGAAATTTCATTATTTTCATATTTGGGATTTCTCAAATTTTGAAAATAGGATCATTTAGTTTATTTATTTATCTTCAAAGTTTTTCCGATAAAAAAATGAAGAGGGAATAATATGACTTTCCCAACATTTAGGAAAATGAAGATTTAATGAATAAATCAAATTTTGGTTTTCGAAAGTTTATTTGCTTTAGGGAAAAAATGAGTATTTTTAAAAATATGCATTTTGCCCCGTTTTAAAGTTCATTTTGTTCGACTCATTTTTAGGAGTCGGGGAAAATTAATTTTATTTAATTTGGAGTTCGTTTGGTTTTATTTTAAATTCGTTTAGTTTTGTTTAAAAAAAAGCGCCCTGGGCCAAGGGCCCAGCCGGCCATTAGTAACAGACCCCCCCTCCTTTATAACTCCGCCGCCGACCCCCCCCTTTCTCCTCATCCCGCCCGCCGTGCCCCCCCCCCAAACCGAGCCCCCCCCCTCCTTTATACCCCCCCCCTCTCTCCTCGCCCTTGGCGCCCGCCCGCTCACTTGAAAACGGCCCGCCGCCTGCCATCGCCCGCGCCGCCGACCCGCCGCCACCCACCGCCCGTCGCCCGACCTCGCCGGAGCCGGGCCCCCGGCGACTTCATGGAAGTAGCCACCTCGCCGCGCCCCGGTCGGTTTTGTTTCAAAAACCGATCCGGTTTTCTCGCGTTGTTCGGTTTTTAAAAAACCCTAGATTGGTTTTTATATATTTTTTGGTTTTATTAATTAGTGAGCGTTCACCGACCCGTTCGTTTCAATGAACATGTTAGTCGGTTAGTTTACATTATGAGCGTCCGTCGTTTTAACTATTCGTCGTTTTCTTTTAATCGGATTTAATCCGTTATTTTTTCCGATTTCGATTTCCGATTCAATTTTCAAATCTGTTTATTTTCTCGCTCGTTTATCGGAATCAGGTGATTCAAGCGCTGGAGTTTAATTCTGAAACCGCCGTTCGACTAACCTACTTAAACAAACTTTTGCTACTGTAAAATTTTGACCTAGTTTCAAATTGCTAAAACCGAGTCGTTCTCTCTTGACTTTCGACTTTCGATGTT
Source organism: Aegilops longissima (assembly GCA_021605205.1). Classification (NCBI taxonomy): domain Eukaryota; kingdom Viridiplantae; phylum Streptophyta; class Magnoliopsida; order Poales; family Poaceae; genus Aegilops; species Aegilops longissima. The sequence goes on from JAHIAM010005405.1 coordinate 38,257, forward strand.
TTATTTGATTTGATTCTTTTGCAACCAGGGTTCTTAAGTTGAACTCTCTGGTTAGATCTTTTATTCGAGATTTCCCTGTGCATTAGATGAGTACTTATTGTATGCTTGTTGTTTTCTGCGATAGATCACCGGTCGCCGCTTGTTACTTGAATCTCTAGGTCTCGCGGATCATCGACAAGGCAAGTAACACTTGATCATACCTTTTCTACTACCCAGTTTTATGCATTAGATCAATCCTCAAACACTTGCATGATTAGGATCTAATTAAATTGTGGGATGGGAAGTAGATTGAGGTAGTACCTATTACTGTTTACTTATGAAACCTTGGGAGTTACTTCTCGTTTGCTTATTATGCCATGCTATGCTAGTAGGCGTGGATTGGGTGAGTGAATATCCATGACAGATGTGAGATTGTTAATTAATGGTTTATCTAAGGTGGCAACCTAAACACACATCTGGGTGGATTGAGGCACTGGTTTCTATCGAGGACTTACTGTATTTCTTGGACCGCCACCCGGGCTCTAAGGGATCATAAGATTATTCAAGCTGGAAACTTCCGTGTGCAGCCACAAGCCAATATGGGCTCTGGCATAGTTGAGTAAGTTGTGCGAACTCTTACGGGTAGGCTAGCTGATGTAGGGGATGTAGGTTGAGTGCGGTCTACCCACATGTAAGGTGCTAGTGCTTACGAAGATTGTGTCTCGGTCATCCGTTTCTCAAACACCATGTAGTCACGAGAACCAAGCGGAGGCGATCGAGTCTTAATGGGGAAAAGTCATAAACCTCTGCGAGTGTACAAACTAATCATGATTAGCCGTGTCCCGGTTATGGGCGTTTTGAGTATCTAGTACTTGAATATCATGTGAATCTCAACATGTTACTTCTAATAAATGTTATTGGGTTTTGATGAGTACTTTTTAATTGGGATTGAGGATCTTGTCAACCATTCTCAATGTTTAACAACCACCATGATAGTTAAATAAAATTATTCCTTTGTTGTAGGGAAAAACTAGCTTTATGCAAAATGTAACCATAGAGCTTTACCACCAGCCATATATGCATGTAGTATAGGCTTATTCCTTCATTACTCTCTATGTGTTGCTTTGCGGCATATTCCATGTCTTGACCCGTTTTGGGCTGCAACTTTCATGTTGCAGACTTTTAGAACTGACAGTAAGGTGTTAGGTCGTGGTTCTATACTCGGTGATGCCGATGGAGTTGATGGACTCACTTATCTTCCAAGCCTTCGCTGTTATTATTAGATGGCCTTAAGCCATATTATTGTAATAAGTTCCCTTGTGGACAACGTTGTAATAAGTGTGTGATTGCTACTCTGCTATAAATCCTTGAAATCTTGTGTGGTGTCGGCATTCTTGATCCGGGGATGACACGAGCACGAGACTTGATCCATTGGGTCTGGTCGCTCTGAGAGATGGTATCGAGCACCCTGTTGACCGTAGGACACGACCACTAAGTTAAAGCCATAGATCACTACTCTCTTCCCATTTCTAACTCCTCATCTTTTCTACTCTTTAGGATGGCGGGCGAAGATCAAGTACACCCAACCGGATGAAGGCACACCTTTTGGATTTCACTTGAAGGAAGTCACCAAGTACTGAACATTGGACTACCAAGCTTCACGGAACTTTCAGCGCCACTCTGCTGAAGAGGGCTGGAAGATTCAAGCTCATGTTCGGGAAGGACATTAGCCCCAATCACCAAGCCTATAGATAGTGTTTTCAATGCACCAACTTGGAGTGCAGGAAAGAGCATGGCAGCTCACATCACCATGGGGCGCATTGGAGAAGTTTATCAAGAAGACCTCAAGGACACTATCTACCAGATTTGCGGGCCGAAATGAACAATGGGACATAGTCGGCACCAAGAAGGATAGATCCATTGCAGCTTTCATCCGGGAGTTAAACCAGCACATTCGGCGCCGGGAGAACCGGATGTGCAATGATATGTTGGAGTTGCGAGAATGCAAAGGAAGGATCATCGAACTTGAAGAAGAACTAAAGACTACGCAAGGACTACATGGGCGAGATCGTAGCTCTAGCAAGACACAATAACGATCTTAAGTATGAGATCGAAGAACTCAAGAAGAAGTTGGCGCTCGGAATGAAGACCGGTATGTCGGTTGTCCAGCGACTACATCAACATCGGCGACACCGATTCGGATCCAAGTGAACCCGACTTTGAAGGCGAAGCTGGAGCGGACATCATGGAGTCTTCCACGGTTCAAATTAGTAGAAGTCCCCACATATTAGTAGTATTCCTCCATGTAAACATTATAGTACACGCACTTTTGCGATAGTTAGATCGTTGTAAGCCCTTTGTTTGATTGAATGAAGTGATTTTGTGTGTTTTTGCTCATGTGCATTTGGGTAGTGATTCTCCTTAGACCCCATTCTATTCTTAATTTCTCGTCTCTTCTAAACCCATCAGATGCCTCCGAGGCGCGACCCGGGTTCGTTTTCCCCGAGAGATCACCCAATTGATTCAGCAGCGAGAATACCTGATTCAAACATTAGTGCGAACCGAGGCAACAACAACAACAACAACAACAACAACACCACCACCACCACTGCGGATCACTTGACTCGTTTCCTTAGACTAAATCCGCGGTGTATTCCGATAACACCGAGCGATTGTAGCAGATGATTGGCTCCATAAGATAGGAAGGAGTTGACCGCTGCGGGATGCACGAGATGGAGAAAGAGTGAAGTTTGCTGCACACCAGCTTGAAGGACCCTTGGCGGACATGGTGGGAGAATTTACAGACCACTTACCCGTGAACCTTTGTCACATGGGATCGGTTTGACAAGCTTTTCGCCTTGCCCATGTTTGGCGAGGAGCCATGGCCATGAAGAAGCGTGAGTTTTAACTTCGCCAAGGAGGAAGGGCTGTTGGCGATATGTGGATGATTTTAGTAAGTTAGCACGTTATGCCCCGGATAGCGTTACTACGGATCTGACTAAGCAGGAGAAGTTTCTAGAAGGACTGAATGATGAGTTCACATGCCGTTGATGGTAGCAAGTTTCAATAACTACCGGAGTTGGTAGACCGAGCCCTCATGATTGAAGGAAAGCGGCGACAAATTGAGAACATAGCGGAAGTATGGACGGGGAAGTATAACTCGGAGCTCGGCGAAGCCTCGTTATACCCTAAATCAGAATTCAGTTTCAGCATACCCATGGAGGAGGTAATTCGCATAACCATAATGGCACTAAGAATGGGAGCAGGGAATGGAGGAAGCAATGGACAGAATCGCACCAACCCGTCAACACCATCCAAGGTAGAACTGAGTCACATCACTTGTTTTAAGTGCCGCAAAATGGGCATTATGCAAATGGTATCGAGAAGGCGAATGGAAATGGCAATGGAAGCTCGGAAAGAAGCCCAACCCTTTCAACGGGGGACGGGTGAACCACATTGATGTGGAGGAGGTTGAAGATCAGCCGATCGATGTCGGTAAGTTTTGGTTAAGTCATTTACGCGGTTGTTCTTTTCGATCTTGGTGCATCGCATTCATACATATCAAGGGATTTGTGGATAAGTACAAATTACCGACCCAATATAGGTCACCCATGCTAGTAACCTCACCGGGCGAGAATACATGGCTAGTAAATGGTGTGATCATTGCCATTAAGATTGGACACTATGTTTTCCCCTCGGACCTAATAGTTACGGAATCCCAAGGATTGGATGTGATATTAGGAATGGATTGGTTATCAAAGTATGGAGGGAACATAGATTGCACCACAAAGTCAATTTTGCTCACCACACGGAAGGAAGAAGGATCAAGTATGTATCACGGCGCGAGCGAGGAAGCGCAAGTAAATTGCTTATCGGGGTGGTGCGGGAAGAAGTACCGATGGTGAAGGATTTTCTGATGTATTTCGGAAGAGTTGCGGGAATGCCACGGATAGAGACATTGAGTTTTGATCGAGCTGTTGCGAGGAACAGGCCCGATATCTAAGCGACCGTCTGGGATGCCCTTACGAGATTTGGCGGAAATCAAGAAGCGATTAAGGAACTATTGGATAAAGGTTTTATTAGCCCAAGTTCTTCACCTTGGGGATCACCCGTATTGTTAGTGGAGAAGAAGGATGGATCGTTAAGAATGGTTGTTGATTATCGTGGATTGAATGAAGTAACAATCAAGAACAAGTACCCACTACCTATGATAAATGATCATTTGATCATTTGCAAGGAGCTAAAGTGTTTTCCAAGATCGATTCTGATCGAGGTACCATCGATTGAAGATTCGGGGCAGGACATACCCAAGACAGCGTTTACCACGAGATATGGACTGTATGAGTATACCGTTATGTCATTTGGATGACTAACGCTTTTGACCTATTTCATGAACACGATGAACAAAGTGTTTATGGAGTTTTTGGATAAGTTAAATCGTGGTGTTCATTGATGATATTTTGATTTTCTCGAAGAATGAAGAAGAACATAAGGAACATTTGAGATTGGTTTTGGGGCGAGGAACACCGGTTGTATGCCAAGTTCAGCAAGTGTGAGTTTTGGCTAAAGGAAGTTGGATTTCTCGGACATGTTATATCCGGAGAAGGAATAGCGATTGACCCACAAAGGTTGAAACCGTAACCAAATGGGAAGCACCAACGGCAGTTGGAGAGATTGAGTTTCCTTGGACTCGCGAGGATACTACCGAAGATTCATTGAAATTTCTCAAGGATTGCAAAGCCTATGACAGAATTGTTGAAGAAGGATAACAAATTCATATGGGTGAGGACTGTGAGGCAAGTTTTCAGGAGTTGAAGAAAAGATTGGTTACCTCACGGTTTTAATATTGCGGATCGGACCAAGGATTATGAGGTGTATTGCGGCGCTTCACGTCGAGGACTTGGAGCAGTGCTTATGCAGGAAGGAAGAGTTGTTTCGTATGCTTCACGACAACTTAATCCCCATGAGTTAAATTATGCCACACATGATTTGGAGTTAGCCACCGTTGTGCATGCCTTGAAGACATGGAGACATTTTATCATTGGAAATCATTGTGAAGTATATACGGATCATAAGAGTTTGAAATACATTTTCACACAGAAGGATTTAAATCTCAGACAGAGGAGATGGTTAGAGCTTATCAAGGATTATGATATGAGATTGCATTACCACCCCGAAAAGGCTAATGTCGTAGCAGACGCATTGAGCCGTAAGACCCACGTCAATACCCTAATGATGGGAGGATACCCAATGAGTTAGCGAGGACCTTGAGAGCTATGTTTGGAAATAGTTCGAGAGGCTATGTAGCAGCATTGGAGATTGATCAACAACGATGGACAAAATCGAGAAAGCCCAAAAGGCGGATAAGGAAGTTGCCTCTATAAAGGAGAAAATGAGCAAAGGAAAGGCTAAAGGATTTCGTGAGGATGAGCACGACACCCTATGGTTTGAGGACCGTGTTTATGTGCCCAATAACCCGGAGATCGGGAAGTTGATTTTGCAAGAAGCTCATGATTCACCTATTCGATTCACCGGAAATACCAAGATGTATTTGGATTTGAAGAATACTTTACGGTGGACGGAATGAAGAAGGATATTGCGGAGTATGTAGCAGTTTGCGATGTATGTCGAGAAAGTAAGGTAGAGCATCGAAGCCGGCAGGAGTTATTACAACCATTGCCGATACCGAATGGAAGTGGGATAAACTAGGCATGGATTTCATCACGGTTTGCCAAAGACCCGTTCAGGATATGACTCGATTTGGGTTATAGTCGACCGCTTGCGAAGGTAGCTCATTTTATTCAGTCAAGACTACCTATAGCAGTGCTAAGTTGGCAAAGATATACATGACCAGAATTGTGTGTTTACATGGAGTTCGAGGAGTATTGTATCGAGATAGAGGAACCCAATTTACCTCAAAATTTTGGAACCGGTTACACGAAACATTGGGAACGGTGGAATTGATCTGACTTTCCACCCACAGACCGATGGACGGTGAGAGAGTCAATCAGATTTTGGAGGATATCTTTGAGAGCTTGTGCACTAGATTATGGATCTAGTTGGGATGATAATTTGCCATATGCAGAATTTTCTTATAACAACAGTTACCAAACCAGCTTGAAGATGGCACCTTCGAGGCTCTGTATGGAAGAAGATGCGAGGACACCGTTGTCATGGGGGAATGGCGGAGATCGTCAATTGTTTGGACCAGATTTGATTAAAGTGCGAGCGAAGGTTAAAGCTGATTGAGATAGGCTCAAGGTAGCCAGATCGAGACGGAAGAGCTATCTGATTCAAAGCGCCAGCGATTGAGTATGAAGTTGGAGCAGGGTATATCTTAGAGTATCCCGCTTGAGGAGTTAAGCGTTTTGGAGTTAAAGGAAAGTTAGCACCACGTTTAGTTGGACCATATAAGATTTTACAGCATGGGAGAAGTTGCTTATAAGCTGGAATTGCGGAAGGACTGTCGGGGAGTTCATGATGTATTCCATGTTTCTCGGTGAAGAAATGTCACCCGAGATAGCGGAGATACCGTTAAGATACAGTGCCACTAGAAGCAATTCGGTTGAAGGATGACTTAACATATGAGGAAAAACCAGTTAAGATTCTCGACTATGCCGTGAGTTACTCATGACAAGGTTATCAAGTTTTGCAAGGTTCGATTGGAGCCACCACCTTGAAGATGAAGCCACACAGGAAAGAGAGGAAGTTTTGCTCAAGGACCACCCTCACCTATTTTCTAGCCAACCCGAATCTCGAGGTGAGATTCATCTTAAAGAGGTAGGTTTGTAACATCCCAAATTTTCAATTTGGAATGTTATACATTAGAGTCATCATGCATATCATATTTTCTACGCATTTTTCGATCCTAGAAAATTTCCGCAACTCAAGGACCCTCGGAGAAGTTGGAATTTCATTATTTTCATATTTGGGATTTCTCAAATTTTGAAAATAGGATCATTTAGTTATTTATTTATCTTCAAAAGTTTTTCGATAAAAAAATGAAGAGAGGAATAATATGACTTTCCCAACATTTAGGAAAATGAAGATTTAATAAATAAATCAAAATTTGGTTTTGAAAGTTTATTTGCTTTAGGGAAAAAATGAGTATTTTAAAATATGCATTTTGCCCGTTTTAAAGTTCATTTTGTTAGACTCATTTTTAGGAGTGGGGAAAATTAATTTTATTTAATTTGGAGTTCGTTTGGTTTTATTTTAAATTCGTTTAGTTTTGTTTAAAAAAAAGCGTGCGCCCTGGGCCAAGGGCCCGGTAGCTAACAGACCCCCCCTCCTTTATAAACCATGCCCCCCCTTCTCTCCTCATCCGCCCATGCCGCCTTGCCCCCTTGAGCCGCCCCCGCCCTCCTTTATAAGCCGCCGCCCGCCTCTCCATGCTTACCCCTCGCCGCCCGCTTGTCGCCACCCGCCAAACCCGCCGCCCACCCGCCGCCGTCGCTGACCCGCCCGAGCCGGAGCCCGCTTGGCGACTCGCCATGGAGGTAGCCACCTCGCCGCGCCCGGTCGGTTTTGTTTCAAAAACCGATCCGGTTTTCTCGCGTTGTTCGGTTTTTAAAAACCTAGATTGGTTTTTATATTTTTTTGGTTTTATTAATTAGTGAGCGTTCACCGACCCATTCGTTTCAATGAACATGTTAAATCGGTTAGTTTCATTAACGAATGTCCGTCGTTTTAAGCTGTTACGTCGTTTTTCTTTTAATCGGATTTAATCCGTTATTTTCGATTCGATTTCGATTCAATTTTCATATCTGTTTATTTTCTCGCTCGTTTATCGAATCAGGTGATTCAAGCGCTGGAGTTTAGTTCTGAAACCGCCGTTCAAACTAACCTACTTAAACAAACTTTTGCTCTGTAGAATTTTGACCTAGTTTCAAATTGCTAAAACCGAGTCGTTCTCTCTTGACTTTCGACTTTCAATGTTTTATTTGATTTGATTCTTTTGCAACCAGGGTTCTTAAGTTGAACTCTCTGGTTAGATCTTTTATTCGAGATTTCCTTGTGCATTAGATGAGTACTTATTGTATGCTTGTTGTTTGTCTGCGATAGATCACCGGTCGCCGCTTGTTACTTGAATCTCTAGGTCTCGCGGATCATCGACAAGGCAAGTAACACTTGATCATACCTTTTCTACTACCCAGTTTTATGCATTAGATCAATCCTCAAACACTTGCATGATTAGGATCTAATTAAATTGTGGGATGGGAAGTAGATTGAGGTAGTACCTATTACTGTTTACTTATGAAACCTTGGGAGTTACTTCTCGTTTGCTTATTATGCCATGCTATGCTAGTAGGCGTGGATTGGGTGAGTGAATATCCATGACGGATGTGAGATTGTTAATTAATGGTTTATCTAAGGTGGCAACCTAAACACACATCTGGGTGGATTGAGGCACTGGTTTCTATCGAGGACTTGCTGTATTTCTTGGACCGCCACCCGGGCTCTAAGGGATCATAAGATTATTCAAGCTGGAAACTTCCGTGTGCAGCCACAAGCCAATATGGGCTCTGGCATAGTTGAGTAAGTTGTGCGAACTCTTACGGGTAGGCTAGCTGATGTAGGGGATGTAGGTTGATGCGGTCTACCCACATGTAAGGTGCTAGTGCTTACGAAAGATTGTGTCTCGGTCATCCGTTTCTCAAACACCATGTAGTCACGAGAACCAAGCGGAGGCGATCGAGTCTTAATGGGGAAAAGTCATAAACCTCTGCGAGTGTACAAACTAATCATGATTAGCCGTGTCCCCGGTTATGGACGTTTTGAGTATCTAGTACTTGAATATCATGTGAATCTCAACATGTTACTTCTAATAAATGTTATTGGGTTTTGATGAGTACTTTTCAATTGGGATTGAGGATCTTGTCAACCATTCTCAATGTTTAACAACCACCATGATAGTTAAATAAAATTATTCCTTTGTTGTAGGGAAAAACTAGCTTTATGCAAAATGTAACCATAGAGCTTTACCACCAGCCATATATGCATGTAGTATAGGCTTATTCCTTCATTACTCTCTATGTGTTGCTTTGCGGCATATTCCATGTCTTGACCCGTTTTGGGCTGCAACTTTCATGTTGCAGACTTTTGAATGACAGTAAGGTGTTAGGTCGTGGTTCTATACTCGGTGATGCCGATGGAGTTGATGGACTCACTTATCTTCCAAGCCTTCGCTGTTATTATTAGATGGCCTTAAGCCATATTATTGTAATAAGTTCCCTTGTGGACAACGTTGTATTAAGTGTGTGATTGCTACTCTGCTATAAATCCTTGAAATCTTGTGTGGTGTCGGCATTCTTGATCCGAGGATGACACGAGCACGAGAGACTTGATCCATT
>JAHIAM010005406.1:0-41463 GCA_021605205.1 Aegilops longissima
GCAACCTCACCACTTTACCTTCCTTTCCCATTTGAGCTTTGCTAGTCTTGATACCCATGGTAATGGGATTGTTGAGTCCTCGTGGCTCCTGATTACTACACCACCGATTGCGGTACAGGTTTGCGATGATCATGGCGTGAGGCGATGTTTGCTTGTATTGGAGTTCTTCTTATGCTTCTTCTTGATCGAGGATAGGTTCGGTCGGCAGCCTGGTCTAGCGAGTGGATGTCGTTTGAGTTTACATTTATGTTTCATCCGTAGTGGGATGTTGATCTCTTGTTTATGATGTTGATGTATTCTTATGGCATTTGTGCCTTATGTATATATCCCCATCTATTATGTAATGTTGATGTAATGATATCCACCTTGCAAAGCGTTTCAATATCTTGGTCTATCCTTGGTGGGACCTTGAGTTCCTTTTGGGGTAGCATATTAAGCGTGTTCAAGTTAGTGTCGAGCCTCGACCGACCCTAGGAGACCCCTTGATTGATCGTGTAGTTTGGCGTTGTTGAGTCTAGAAAAACTGTTTTGAGTCTAGTTATATCGGAGTAGAATTCTTTTTACTCCTCGGCCCTTAAATCGCTCTGGTGAGGAATCTTGGCGTAGGTGTTTGAATTACTCCTCTTCCCTTTCAAACTTTCTTTAGGATCACTTGATTGGTTTTCGATCGTTGGCCCTCGGCTCTTTTAAATCCGGTGCATTTCTCGTCAAGTCGACTCGACCATCTTCATCTTTGCCAAGTTCAATCCTCAGTTCTTCCTCCGGCGTCGTTGTTTTTCCTTGTCCGAAGTTGTCCTTGTTTTTCCACCGCCCTCCTTCTTCCTCTCGGGAACGGGTCCGTGTCAGTATCCTTCCTACTCGTGCGAAGTCTTTGTTTTCTTTCCTCAATGATTTCAACGGTGTTCTCTCTTCAAGATATTAAATGGTCCCCCCTTCAAATTGCCTTCGTTTTCCGCCCTCCACCCTCTTCTTCCGGGCCCGAGTCTCTTCGAACATCAATTTCATTAAATGCGGAACCTCTTGATCTTCGTAAATTATTTCAACGGTGAATTCTCGTCTTGTTAAGTCATTCTTCATCCCTTCCTTTTTCGGTGCACTCAATTCAAGTTTTTTGGGTTGATCACATTCTTTCCTCGGCTCAAATGTTTTTCCTGCTTTCGTTAAGCCTCTCGCCAATTTATCCTTAGGAGTGTTCAACACATCTCGGGAGATTCGTCTATGTTTGAATTAATTGAGGTTATCACCTCATTCTAATATTTCAATTGTTAGGTGCATCATCTATCTCTTCAACAATCCTTTAAGCGGTGTTTTTCTCTTGATGGGCCCTAACCCACAGGTCTTTTCGAGGATCTTACGACTCTTCTAATTCCCGGAGTTATTCTCAATTCTTTTCAAGTGTAGCGTAGAATGGATCCCATCAGTCATTTGCCTTCTCAAGATCTCTTTCAAATCATTTTCATTGTTGGCTCAACCTCTTAGCTTTTCATTCTTAGGAGTACCTCAACAATTTGGTGGAGTTTCGTCGTCTTTCTCAGCTTTGAAGATCGAAGAAGATTTTTCCTTTAAATTTTGTCCGTTCTCCGGAGATTCACGGTGCTAGCTCGATGTTATCCTATCTAATTGTTTCCAGTCATGCAAATTCTGCTCATCCATTCGGAGTATTTCATAAGTTGTTTTCTATTTTCTTTCTACGGAGGCCATCATTTCAGTTACCGTTATCCAATTATCCGGTGCTTCGTTCAAGTGTTCTTTATTCAGCTCATGATCTCTTTGTTCTTTTGCATCTAAATCCCCTCTAGTTTATTTGTTCTTCTAATTCTTCCCGGCGATTCTTTCTCTTTTCTTCGTTCATTGTCACTTCTTCGATTGGTTCGTTCAAGATTCTTTTCCTTGATTATCATTTTAATCCATTCGTTCTTCCGAATCCTCTGGGGTTCATGAAGACCTTCTCAAGGTGGCGCTATATCTCTTCTCAATCCTTTTCAAGAAGAATAAGTATTATGCCAAATCCATTTCTTGTCATCAATTTAATTTGATGAAGGATAAGCATACAATAAATCTTATTCTTATTTCATCAAGTGATTAACCCCTTCCATCGGAGTTTGTTCTTGAGGAATAAATTCTCGTTCCAAGTGTTCTCATCTTTTCTTTTCGGAGTTCAATCTTTTCCTCGGCCATCTTGCCGGAACCTCCATCTAAATCATCATAGCGCTCATCTTATTCTTTCTTCCTTCATTCTATCTCGCCATCCTTTTTTGTGTAGGAGTTTTCATGGTGGTTCTTCATGATTCAATTCATTCTTCAAGAGTTCATCAAGATTCTTGTTGGTAGAGTTCAAGTATTTTTCCTTCTTGCCTTTCGAAGTGCAAATAATTCTTCATTTTCTCCTGAAGTGGAGTTTTGCATTTCTCCGTTCTTCTCAGATATTTAATTTTTTCCGTTTGTGGTCGGCGATCACCTCATAATTTTGAGATGTTTTCCATAAGTCCACGACAAGCTTATTCTTTTCGTTGTTGAATTTTCTCAACAACTCCATTCAATCTTTTCTTCTAAGGTTGCTTTCTATGTCATTCGTGGCACAAGTTGTCATATTCTTATCCGTTCTTTTCATTCAACTTTTCAATTCTTACTTGGAGGTTTTGTGTCATGTCTTCATCAAGTATCATTCCATCCTCTGAAGCTCGTGTTCTAGCCCTCCATGTTTCGGTAGGAGTCTTTGCCTAAATCCTTCGGTCTTATCGTTTCTTTTCTCATTCTAACCACTCCGGTTAGAATGAGTGCTTTCATAATCTATCGATTCCGTGAGCTTTGATTCTCGGCATTCTCGTCGTTCCTCTCGTTTCTCGAGTGCTCTCGATTCTTTGCTTCTTCTCTTGAGTTCTTGTTTCACCTCATCCTTTTCCCTTAGTCTCGGTCCTAAGATCTCGGGGCGAGATCTCTTATTAGTGGAGGTGTTGTAACACCGGATTCGATCGCCAGTGTCTTCCGAGTTATTACGCCGTCGTTGCCATGTCATGTGCTTGCGTGTTGCACTTTGCCATGTCATCATCTGCATTTCATATCATGTGCATTTCATTTTGCATACGTGTTAAGTCTCATGCATCGAGCATTTTCCCGTTGTCCGTTTTGCAATCCGGCACTCCTATGTCTCCGGCGCTCCCTTTTACCTCTTTTAGGTGTGCGGGTGTTAAACTTTCTCGGAATGGCGAGGTTTGCCATGACCTTAGTATAGCACCCGTGAACCGCTGTCAAGTTTCGTGCCATTTGGAGTCGTTTAGTACTCAGCAGTTAGCAAGGGTAACATAAAGCCCTCTTTGAGTTGCAGCCCAACACCTTCAAACTGGCCCAAAACCCATCTAACTCCCACCATGCTCTCGGTCGTTCGATCACGATCGCGTGGCAACCGCACCTCATTTGGACTCTCTAGCTCCCTCTACCTATAAATATGTGTCCCTCCCGAATTTTTTGCGGATGAAACCCTAGCCTCCTTCTTCCTCCTTGCTTGCGGACCGTCGGTGCGGTCTTGGTTTCGTCCATGCCGTCCCTCGGCCGAATCGGTGCCACATCACCGCCGCCGACCCTCTCTCTCCTGCTGCCCGCCTTGGTCCAGAGCCAGATCCGGCCCCCCCAGTCCGGATCCGTCTTGTACGCCTTGAAACTCCGTCCCAGCCCTTGCGTGTCCTTCGGCAGATCGCCCGCCCGGCCGCGCCCGCGCCCCTCGCCTCCGCCCGTCGCCGCCGTTCGCCGCCTCCGGTGGTAGCGCCGCATGCCGCCCGCCAGCCGAGCTCCGTCCCGCCTCCACCTCCGCGCGCCCTCGTCAGGCCAGCCGAACCAGCCGCCATGAACCACCGCCTTTCATGGCGCCGCCTCCTCGCCGGATCGGGTCGGGGTGGATGAGATCCCACGTCCCGATCAACGCCTCCCTACGTCCCGGATCTCCTCATCCGCACCACCTCGTCGGTTGACTTTCCTCCCCTCTGTTTTCCCTAAGTCCTGTTTGGCGATAGTTTTCATGCATTTTCATCGTATCATAACTCTCGCATATTGCTCCGTTTAAATGCGTGTAATATGTCAAATTGTTAAATCTCGACAGTACATCATTTCATCTCATTGCATCATTTCCTTTGAGCTTATCTTGATGCGAAATGCTGTTGGAAGGGCTATGTGATATTAGTTTGATTCTTTTGAACATGCACTTTTGTCATTTTGCCATGATTGATGTGTGCATCCTATGAACTTGAGTCCTACATGTGTTTTGTAATATGCCATACCATCTTTACAGGGGTGTATGCCATGTATTTTTTGATCTCTATGGTGACTAGCACAAGAATGCAAACTAGGCTTCATGATGTTGTTGATTCCATTTTGTTTTCGCGATATTTTTATGCCATATTAACTTGATGCTCTGAGAGATCCATGCTTATTTTGAGATACTTGATGAGGATGTTTTAACATATGGTTATTCTCTATCTATCCATGCCCTTGTTTGCAATTATGGAGTGCCATAGCTTGAGTCAATCGAGCTCTACTTTTGCTATAAAATGTTTCCTGGCAGGTTGTTTACATGTTATTAAATTTTTCCAAGGTTGTTGTAGTTGATCCGTGTATGCTATGATGTTGTTCTTGCCATGTATAACTTCTATGCCATGTCTTCTTCTTGTGAGTTGCCTTGCCATGCCATTTATTGCTCTGTGGTGAGTGATTGAAGCTCACCAACATGCCTACTATATCTGTTTATGTCATGCTCGGTTTTGCACTAAGTGCGAATCTATTTATGTTTTTGCGATATTCACATGCTTGCAGCTGTATCTTGATCCTTTTTGGCTCATAGTCGATAAAGGACTTTTGTTCTATGCAATTAGTAGATTAATGTCATGCCTTTGTTTGCATTGATAAGTTCTGTAACATGTTGTTTGATAGCTCTAAACATTGCAACTTTGATGTTATTTTACGCAAAGTCTGAGCTATTATTATTTGCAATTTTGCCATGTGTGTTTGAGCATGTTCTAGTGATTTACGGAGATAGCTCAGTGTTCATGTTTTGTAATGCATTACACTGTACATCATGTCCATGCCTTTTGTTTTCACGTTGTGGTCTTTGTAGCATGTTGTTTTGATGCTTGCAATATGCATAGTTCTTTGTTTTGGAATGATTATTTGCTATTAGGGTGTATGTGTTGACCCGTTGCTCCGTTTTGAGTGTGCTCTATATGAAACTTGCTTGATTTTGCATGTAGTTTCATATTATCATGTTGCATCCTTGTTTTGAGGTGTTTGCTTGATGTTTGAATGCATTTTGCATCAATGCCATGCCTATCTTGTTTTGCTCATATCTTCTAGGCGTAGCTCGAATCTAATGAACTTTATATGTAACTTGACTAAATTTCGTGTAGATCATCGTGGTGCATCTTAACTTGCTGTTTAACAACTTGAACTTAAGGTTTAATCAGATCTGGACCAATTTCGAAATTTGCGTATGAGGACTTAGGAATTGTTATATGTTGTTTCGGCCTCATTTAAACTTGCTTTGATGTGTTGCTCTTGTTTGCATCATCTCTTGCCATGAGTAGCCTCATCTAGCTTTGTCATGCATCATGTTTGTTGTGCATCATGTCTTGTTCATGTGGTGTGTTTACCTTGTTGTGTGCTTCTTGTTGTTAGTTCTGTTTACGTTGTGATCGTGAGGATTCGTTCGTCTACGCTTGGTTCGGCTTCATCCGTTCATCTTCTTCATGGACTCGTTCTTCTTCCTTGTGGGATTTGAGGCAAGATGACCGCTTCCACGGATCTCACTACTATCATTCTTTGTGCTAGTTGCTTCGTTCTATCGCTATCTTGCGCTACCTATCACTTCTTTGCTCAAGCCTCTCAAATTGCCATGAACCTCTAACCTTTTGTCCTTTGTTGGGGATATAACTCTTGAATGTAAACCGCCCTAAAGGGGCGGGTTACCCTAAATCCATGATCGGGGCCCACGAAGGCACGAGGCCCGAGCCAGGCGGATTAGGGTCCATAAGTGTAAACCGCCTTAGTCATGTAAACTTGTGTTGTAAGATAAGAGAGAAGAGGCCAGAGTCGGACACTTGTATGGCGGATCGGGACTCTGTAGGCAACCGGGCGTCAACCCGTGTATATAAGGGGCGACCCGTGGCGGTTTAAAGACAGAACAATTGAGGCTTAGCGAAGCTATTGCTCCCTAGTCGCCGAAATCACATCAATCCCATCACAACTAGGCGTAGGCTTTACCTTCATCGAAGGGGCGAACTAGTATAATCCCGTGTCTTTGTGTCGCTTTAACCCTCTAAGTTAACGTCTGATGGCCTGCGACTAAGTCCTTTTACGAGGACATCTGCCGTGACAATTCCACGACGGTTGGCGCCCACCATGGGGCCATCGCGCGATGGTTTGATGATCTTAGGGGCAAGTTTGAAGGACTCGAAGGCTATCTTGTGGTAGGATGACTAAGAGTCGTCGGACAAGCTCTATCGACGATGCAAGCTGGGGCCCGAGGCGGCTCGATCAATCTGGTCTGGGTCCCCTTTGGCTGTTTTATCTGCGTGTTCATCGGCAAGATCGGCGAGCAGGGCTTGGGCGGACATCTATCTGACCTCGTCGAGGCAGCTCGTGAGCGAAGAAGAATCCTGCCACAGCGAACCGGTTTGTCAAGTGTGCTTTCGTGGGAGTCGTCCACGGAGACTATGAGGACGGATCGACATCTGGCGGCGAAACCGTTGTCTACTCTGGCGCAGTCATCGGTAGGAGAAACCGAGTCTCTGTACCGGTACCAAGATGGCGGATCGAGGCTGTTAAACGGTGAGAGTGTTCGGACCCTTTGATCTACCGGCCGGGTTGGAATCTTCATGGCGGTACTGGCGGCCTTCACTCTTGACCATGGCGCCCATGGTCGTGGTTCGGCAATGATGATGCGGCGGGGAAGGAGGCCTGTCGCCCACCGGCTCAAGTTTTATCGAGCTGTTGGCCGGATTGGCGGCGCTCATGGCGAAGCTAATCCGGCGGATCAAGACACACTAGCGAAGATTGCAAAGGTGAAGGAAGAGATCACTAAACCTAAGCGGATCTGGCGGCCGCGGGCGTGAGATAAGCGGCGGAGCGGGCGCTTTGGATCTACGAGCTTATAGGCTCATCTTTGGATCGAGCGCGTCACATGAAGTCATGAAAAGGAAGTACAAATCCCGTTTGCCTTCGGTTTCGAGGAAGAGCTTTTAATACCCGAGCGAGGACTAGTAATCCGCCGCGGTGGTGAACGGCCGAAGCTTTTGGGGACGGTAGCGCCAGTTCAGCCCGTGTGATAGATCGCCTCGCCATCATCCGGCGCCCCGGGTTGTGCACACCTCGGGTCACTACTCCAACCCGATGGATAATCTTGTTGCGGCTGCGGCTTGCGGTTGGGCGATTCAATTGAAGGTGATTCACCACAGACGATAGAACCGCCGGGTAAAGGCTCCTCGGGGCGGCCTGGCTCAGCGGAAGCTTATTCATACGATCGGGATCGGATCCTCCACCCCCCCCGCCCAAGCGGAGTTATAGCGGCCTTAAGCCGGCGGCCGGCCGTATCAAGCAATGCGCGGTAGCGGTCCGCCTCAGCGGCAACAACCCGCGGGTGGCCGAAGCGCTCAAGTGGTGGTGGACCGGGCGAGCACGTAAAGGGAGGCGAGTTAGCGGCACAACATGAGGATCATCGGCTCGCGCGGTTCATCCGACCATCTTGAACCGGGGTCACGTCGGCTCTTTGGGGGTGCCTTGCCTTGTCCCGCTTTACGCAATGTCGCGATTGCCCAAGGACTTCAAAGGGCCGCATAAGGTGCCCAATTATACCGCCGATTTGGCTCGAGCGTGGATAGAAAGCTATGAGATGGCCATGGAGATCTTTGGATGTGGATGAAGCTGCGTGTGCGAAGTATTTCACCATGATGTTGGAAGATGCGGCCCGTGCTTGGTTGAAGAACTTGCCGCCTTCGGTCGAGTTCATGGACCCGATTGCGGACCGGTTCATTCAAAATTTCAAAGACACTGTAAACAGCCCATATGCATGGTGGATTTGGCGGCTTGTGTCGAGCGAAGGAGAATCCACAACCCATTGGGTGCACAGCGTTTGGAGGTTTACATTAAATCGGACCGGATCAACCACGATTCTGCGATCTTAACCCTAGAAGCCAGCGCGGTTCAAACCATTGAAGTTGAAGTGGGTGCATGAAGCATTTTGCAATGACATGGGCACTCTCATGGGTGTTTTGGTAAAGTATCTGATTACGATAGTACCAAGGATCCAGAGTGCGAGGAGGATGATGAAGTAGGGAAGGAAAAGCGAGCAGCAACTCGGAGGCCATGACATCGATCGGCGGGTAATGGAGAAACAAGCGTAAAACAAGCGGTAACATGGGCCGTAGCCAACACCAGCAGCGAGGACAAGGTCGTGGCGCAAGGTATGATCAAACCAGGCGGTGCGCCGGGTCACAATCCGGATCGTTTGAATTACCTATTGAATCAACCTTGTCCGAAGCATGGGGACGAAGGAGGCACCAGCGAACCACCTCTGGAAGGATTGTTATATTATCACGGGAGTTCAAAAACTCTAATGCTTTCGGTATGATCAAGGGCGGCGGCGGTTCGAGTCCGCCCGAATTCTGATGGAGAAATTCGGCCCGAGGTTCGGTGGTAATCCGGGCGGGCGGGACACTCGAACAATCGAGAACCAAGGGGTTACAATCAACAACGGACGGTCGGGTTACCAAAGTAATCCAGCGGTTGAGCAGTGGGACGATACCATGTCTTTACCACCGGCTTGGACGGCGAGACCAAAAGCTTGAGCGGGCGGTCGGTGTTGTTGAACGGCCGCACCGCATTACTGCGCTGGTCGAGCAGCCTATTGTATGGGCGAGAGGATCATCCTCCCGGGTTTACAATCCGGGTCGGCTAGCCCTAGTGGTGGCGCCTCGGTGGGAGGATACAAGTTTACCAAGGTGCTTATGGATGGAGGGGCAGCATCAACATCACGTACTCGAGACCTTCCGGCGTATGGGGTTGGCGGATAAGCATCTCGGGCCGTCGGCCGGTGTTTCACGGTGTGGTGCACAGCAAGTTAAGCGTGCCGGTCGGTAAGATAGCTCTGGAGGTAGCCTTTGGAGATGAACATGACTCGAGATCGGAAACATTGGCGTTTGAGGTGGTGAAAATCAAAGCCCTTACCGCCTGTTTGGCGGCGGCTTATCTAGGTTTATGGCACGGCCTTGTTATGTTTATTTGCAGCTGAAAATGCGGGTCACAAAGGCGATAACGGTTCATGGGAGCCGCGGATTGCGTTAGAGTGCGAGGAAGGTGATCACGGCTTATCTTGAGTCGGTTTGTGCCACGAAGAGTTAAAGTATTATAAAGACAATGTTGATCCGGCGGATATGACCTCGTTGAAGAAGCCAACTCTGAGCACGATCCAGTTTGAAGTTTAAGTCGGTGGTGAGACTAAACTTGTTGATTTTGTGCTTGGCGATTAGTCCAAGCGATTCACCATCGGTGCTAACTTGGATCCTAAATAGGAAAGCGCTCATCGAGTTCATCGTGAGAATCGGGACATTTTGCATGAAACCGACATGCGGTGTCTGGAGGAACTTCATTGAAACACACTCTTAATGTTGATCCCAAAATCTGAGACCGATAAGCAGTTTCTTCGCGGTTTAACGAGGAAAGCGCAAGGCCATTGGAAGGAGGTTGTCGGGCTCTTAGCGGCGGGGTTTATCGTTGAAGTTTTCCGTCGAGTGGCTTGCTAATCCGGTGTTGGTCCTTAAGAAGAATGGCACTTGGCGCATGTGTGTGGATTACAGATCTTAACAAAGCTTGTCGGAGATCCTTTCGCCCTCCCGCATTGATCAGTTATTGATGCTCACGGCGGGTTGTGGCGTTGAGTTTTTGGATGCGTATTACGGATATCGCCAGTTAAAATGGCGGTTAAGGACCGGAGAAAGCGGCGTTTATCACTCCTTTGGAGCCTTACGCTATGTATCTATGCCTTTTGGACTCAAGCGCCCAAGCAACTTATCGGCGTTGCGTCTGAATTGCTTGCGAACAGATCGGCCGTAACGTGCATGCTTATGTGGATGATATCGTGGTTAAGTCAAGGAAGAAGAAACCTTGATTGAGGATCTAAAGAAACCTTTGACAACTTGCGGGTATGCAGGATGATGCTCAACGGCTAAATGTGTCTTGGTGTTCCGGCGAGCAAATTATTGGGTTTTCTTGTGTTCAGCGAAGATTGAAGCTAATCCGGAGAAAATTCGGCTATCACCTCCTTAGCTAAGCCAAAGTGCATCAATGATGTCCGGCGTTTGGCGGGTCGGATTCTTGCGCTAAGCGGTTTATCGGCCGCCTAGGAGAAAAGGCCATTCCTTTGTACGAATCTTTGAAGAAAGCGGATCGATTAAATGCGGAGTTGACCGTTGATAAAGCTGGAGGACTTAAGCGGCGGTTGGCCAACCGCTTTGTTCTCGCCGCTCCCATTGACAAGGGCTTACGCTATATGTTGCTGCTAATGCGGGCGATTAAGCGTAGCCATTGTGGTGGAAACGGAAGGAGGCGAGGAAGGAGTATCGGTTCAACGGCGGTTTATTACATCGTGAGGTCCTCATTGAGTCTAAGCAAAGATATCCGCATTGGCGGTGGTATATGGAGTTTTATGTGGCGGGCTGAAGCAATATTTTTGAGGCACCCCATCACGGTGGTCGATTCCGCTCCTTGGCGATATCATCTGAAGCGGGAAGCGGCGGCGGATTGCTAAGTGGGCTATAGAACTTGGCGCATACGGTTTAAGGTATGTGCCTCGGACGGCGGTAAAATCTCGAGCACTTGTGGATTTCATTAATGATTGGGCGGAGTTACAAGCGCTGAAGAAAAGCGGATCATACCTATTGGACCATCCACTTTGATGGGTCCGAGGCAATTGGAGGGCTCGAAATTTGAGTCGTATTAACTTCTCCGCGGTGACAAGTTACTATTCGTTCTCCGCAATGTTCCTTGTACTAACAATGCATTTGAGTATGAAGCTTTGCTCCATGGTCTTGGATGGCTAAGAGATGAATCTCACCGGGTTAAATGCTTTGGTGACTCGGACTTGGTGGCCCGGCAAGTGCTCAGTGCTTAGGATTCAAAGATCCACTCATGGCTGCGTCTGCCGTCGGGAGGTGGATGTTGTTGCAGGACACTTTAAAGGATGTCGGGTGGACCATGTGGATCGTCGGAAGAACAAGCGGCGGATGCTTTAAGCAATTTGGGCTCTCAGCGTAAACGGTCCCTTAATGTCTTCCTTGATGTCTTTGCACAATCCGTCAGTTAAGCTTCTGATGAAGTAGATTTGGCTATTCGATCCGGAGAGCTCGATTGGTGGCAACCTTGCATGTCATTCGGATTGGGCGCTCCTTATTTGGCATACATGAGCGGGCGAGTTACGGAAGATGAGGCGTTGGCTCGACGGATAATTGGCGGTCTAAGTCTATGACCATTGTTAATGGCGAGTTGCATCATTGCGGCGTGTCGGCGTTCGGCGTTGTGTGTCCCCGAGGAAGGCTATGAGATATTGCGTGAGATCCATGAAGGGGTATGGTCACTGCAGCGGATCAAAATCCTTGGTGGCCAGCGTTCCGCCATGGTTTTATTGGTTGTTGCCCATCTTGATCACGGAGGATCTGGTCGGCGATGTGATGGTTGCGAAGTTTTCTAGGCGTGCTCACATACCGGCCCGGGGTGAGGATGATTCCAATTACTTGGCGTTTGCAACAGAAATTTGGACATGGTGGGGCCTTTTAAAGGTCAA
Source organism: Aegilops longissima (assembly GCA_021605205.1). Classification (NCBI taxonomy): domain Eukaryota; kingdom Viridiplantae; phylum Streptophyta; class Magnoliopsida; order Poales; family Poaceae; genus Aegilops; species Aegilops longissima. The sequence continues at coordinate 11,819 of JAHIAM010005406.1, forward strand.
GGACAAGCGCGCGCTAACTGTCGCGGTTGACAAGTTTACAAAGTGGGTCGGCGAGCACATTAGCAAGTGTGATCGGCCCACGGCGGTTGATTCATAAAAAGTGATCTTCGGTTTGGGTTTCCACATAGTATCATCACGGATAATGGCACCAATTTGTCCAAGGGTGCCATGAAGGAGTTTAATGACGAGCACATCCGGCAGCGTTTCTTGATGCCCACCCGCGGTCAGCGGTCAGCGAGCGAGCTAATCGGGAGATCTTGAGAGGTATCAAACCCGGCTTATGGTCCCTTCTGAGAGGGCCGGGTTGTTGAATAGAAAAGCTACCATCGTGATATGGGTATTAATACTACCCTAACAGATCCCTTTGGATATACCGTTCTTTATGGTCTATGGGCGGTGGCGGTCCTTCCCTCGATATCCGTCATGACTTCGCCACGTGTGGCAGCCTATATTGAGCCGATAGCGGCGACCGGCGGGGCGCTTTGGATCGACTAGATGAAGAAGCGAATATGGCGGCTGCTCGTTCGGCGATTTACCAGCGAGGATCTTACGTCGGTATCACGGTCGGCGGGTTAGAACAAGAACCTTTCGGGAAGGAGACTTGGTGCTTGGCTCATTCAAGACCCGAACAGAATCGCACAAGCTATCCCCACCTTGGGAAGGGCCCTTTGTGGTCGGCAAGAATGCACTGTGGGTCATACTATCGATTGATGTTGAGGCGAAAAAGACTCACATACGTCGGAAGAGAGACCAACGAGCCGTGGAACATAGCTCATCTTGACCTTATTATACGAGCCATCGGCTCCACTTATGTACATATTAAGACAATGTATATATTATGAATAAAAGCAATAAGCGGACCTCGGCTAAGCGGGGTGTCCGATTACGTAAAAAGTCCGGTTTGGGTACATGGAGTTGTTGTGCATAAAGCAGCCTCGGTTTAGCCCTTGATCTTGCTTTGAGAAGTTTTTATGTCACTTGGGGGCTTGGTGGTGTCAAGAACCAATGCAACACCTTTTGATGGAAAGCCACCGGATCGCAGGGACATGGTCACATCAGACCGATCATGCCTCTTGGTCGGCCTAAGGCCATAGAGTCACTTAGGGCTTGGTCGAACCCGAACCATTGCCATGCCACTTGATCGGCATAATGCCACGGTTTCGATTGGGGGCTGGTGACTTGAACCATAGCTACACCTTATGGGAGCTTGGTCTGTCCGACCATGGTAACACCATCGATCGGCTCGATAAAGCCTCTTCTTGCAAGCGGTTTTATCATTGCCTTTGCTTTCATATTGTTTTCATAACTGTTTTTTTATTGGCAAGCGATTTTTATTGGCCTTTTTAAACCGACAACCTTTTAAGCGGTTTGGTATCGATTAACGAAGTTCGGTCCATTTTAATCCGTGATATTTGGTTCGGTTTGACTTTTTACATTAACATCCCATTATGGAGTAACGAGGGGCTTGTCTGACCAGTAGCAGTTTACGATGGCCGGCATTATAAACTTATAGGAGTTGTTTCCTCCTTTGGCGGTAATGGTTTATACAACCTCGCCTCAAGATTGGCTAAAACCAGCTGCATGCCCGTATTTGGCGGTATTTTATATCGCAAAGTTTTGATCATATACATCAATATTTTCTTATATAAAGATATCGCATCACAAGCATTTGGCGACACAAGCCGCCCGTGGCGGTTTAAAATTGTGATTGCGGGCAAAAATACATTGAAGGTTTCCATTCTTCAAACAAAGTATCGGCACCTCTGCTGTGAAGGTTCTGGACTTAGAGCATAAAAGCATGTTCAAAAACAAAGTCTTGGCTATTCTATTACAAAGCCTTCCAAGGCCGGTGTTTCGCATGGCGTTATGACTAGCGATTTCGATGCATCACGGCTTAATGGATTAAGCTTCTTCGCGAGTTAGCGTGAGGAAGAGGCGCTGGCGTCGGTTCAACTTCTTCCTCTTCGTCACCTGGTAGGAAGTCATTGGTAGACCCGGTCAATCCGGGTTAAGGCACGAAGACAGCCTCTTCACTTATAAGCTCGGCCGGATCAGCGTCGGGGGCATAAGTGTGCTTACGGATTGGAGGAACAAGGCTCGCGCCGGAATGACAAACTCCACCCGCTTGTTGTTAGCATCATAGAAAAGCGGTGAAACGCCGAGTTAACCTGCTGCCGGTTGACTTCGCCGGTGAACGCATCTCATTGTTATTCGTTTGAGCGTCATTATCAAAACTTCACCGTTCTCTTGGCCAGAAACCCTTAGCTATGTCGGCGGATCAAGATCCGCTATCACGCCTTGGCGCGAGTTAGAAACGATGAAGTGCCGGCCGGACGCGGATCGTTTCAACTCTTCAAAGCTGCCGGAACCATGGACGGCCGGTCTAGTGTATCTTTGATCAAAAGCGAACCGTGTTGTCATCTGATGTGGCACATATGACTTCATTTGGCGCCGGTATACAAGCTGCTCAATCAGCGTGTAAGCGGCCTTGAGTTTCTTCCGCACATCGAGCCGGATAGAGCAATAAACTTGCTGCACGGTTTCGAGACAGCTCGGGTTAAACCGTGGAAATATCAAAAGCAGTGTCGGTGCAAATTTTCTTACCAAAGATGGCGGAGGTCGAGGCATGAACTTGGCGCTTTAGTGCAGTAAGCTCTTGATCACGGTTTAGAGCTGATTGACATCTTCCGCCCGTTTTTCAAACGGCCTTCTCGGTGTCGATTGGCCGCTTTCGGTTATACCACTCCTTGTTTGTTCCATAGTGGCCAAAGCGGTTTTCAACTCATCCTTGGCCTTGGTGGTTTACCTTGTTGAGTTTCAGTTAGCACGAAGGTCCTTGAGTTGCAGTTTCTTTGGTATATCTCATTACGATAACAAAGGGAACACGTTAGTTGTTTCATTATAAAGTCCCAAGCTCAATACAAATATTCAACTTGGCACTTGGGGGCTAATGGCTAGTTGATCTCGGTTTGCTATGGGGATCTGATTAAGTCGGTTTAACTATGCTAAGTTGAGGCAGACCCTTGGGAGACTCTGATCTACTTGATTTAAGGCGTATGGTTTCTATGCAAAGTTAAGTGCGGTTTAACTATGCAAAGTTAAACCGACCATAGAGAGCTACTATGCGACAAAAGTACAAGAAAGGCATAACTCCTTACCTCATAGCGGTCCTTCATCGATTTACGAGACCCGGCTTCAAAGTCACGGCTTGTATAGGCGGTTGAGCGGAGTGAAGTTCTTGGCGAGAGGTTGTCATAAGGTGACGGATCAGTTTTCCCTTATCTTTGCTCATAGTAGTAGACTCTTCCTTGGCGGTGTGTTTTGCTAAAAGCGTAGGTTGGCTAGGAGTGGTGTACCCAGTGCCGTCACAATAACATCATCATTTTGGCCAAATTTGGCGGATTGGCGGTCTTCTTTGGGCTTGGTGTCTTCATACTCTGGCTCGGCGGTTCAACAATTCGACCCGCTCTGTGGCGGACTTCGGCGGAAGCGAGGATCTGAGGTTTCCACTTGGGCCTCGGTTCGATTTCTGGCGGATCGGCATTGTCGTCTTGGTACAACCCGCGGAGCTATTTTAGCGACTTGAGGATTTTCGCCATCTTTGCTCTGGGGTCTTCTCCGGATCAACATCCTTGATGAGGGTCAAGGTTTTCGCTTTTTACTCAGCGAGCCTTGGTGCTGCGAGGTTGAAATTAGAATAAGATAAACCGACCAGCGTAAATATAAACCGTTTGGCGGGACGAAGTATGGTGCTTACCTGCGGCAACTTTAAGCGGAGGCGATTCGTGGTTGATGAACCGCCAAAGGAGTTGGAAGAGGCACGATAATTGAATTGAGAGCGGATTGAGAGGACATCGGAAGAAACCTTTTAAGGGATAAGCAGCTTTTCGGGAGAACAAATCACCTCACGGGCGGCGCTTAGGGTTGGTGTATCACAGTAAGCCGGATGAGGTAATCTGATGACCTTGTCTTGCGGGTAAATGCAGTAGCTCTTGACTTCTTTGTGTCTTCAAGGAAGGTTTGGATTCAAATGAACATAGGAATGAGATTTTTCACTTTCAGGACGGTCTGGTGAATTCTTTTAACACGCGAGTCGGATTCGGAAGAAGAAATATTACCTCAACATGAGTCGGCATGGTAGCTTGACATCATCACAGGAGTTAAAATTGTCGACGGAGGAAGAATAAAGGGAACAAGCTACAAGCAAGAAGAAACACAAAGTGGAGAGCGGTTCTGGCGACTCCCTAATGAGGATATCAAGCTTTACCTCGGCTTACGAATCTTACGTCTTCGGCGGATCGAAGACTCGGCGGTTTCCTCTTGCCAGCCTTTTGGTGGTCTTGGACTTTCTGTGCGGAGCTCGGGCGGTTTAGTCGCTTCGAAGAAAGGTATTAGCACGAGAGGTAACAAAGATTAATATATATCAACAAAGCGTTAAATGTTAAGCGGTGGCGAGCCTTACTGGCGGGCGGTTTATTGGCAACCTGAATGGAGCCAACCGGTTTGGCTGCGAGCGAAGATCAGTTCATCAAGCAGCCTCTTTCTTGCCTCTGTGACTTCAAGTTCGATTATTGGTAGCTCGTGGCGTCTTTGAGGTCTTGGAGGCTGCCGGTGTATTCGATGCATCAATCCGGGCGGCGGCTTAATGGCAAGATGCCCCAAGAAACCCGACATCGCACAAGGTCCACGGTTAGTCCATTGGCCATTAGAGCCCGAGTTTAATGATTTGAGGTGCAAAATTCTTCCGTTCATGGCGGTCGGCGTAAAAACAGCGGATGATGGTTACTAAGCGGTGAGGCGGTAACCCGGCAAAGGATTCGTTGTCGGGAGCAATATTCGGCGGTAGAACCAGGTTTGGTTCCAATCTTTCGGATGGCTGTGGTGTTTGGCGTGAGGAAAATCCACTTCCTTCCTTTTACGGATTGAAGCGCCGCTTGACTCCGTGTTAGGACCATCAAAAAGTGCATGCGGTGGTTCAAGTGAAAGAAATCCGGAGCAGCTCCACAGATGGTTCTTCTTGAAGATAGACTTCACGAAGACTTGGAAATTGCATATGTTTGACGCGAGTTGGACCAATATCCTGTGGATGGAGTTGAAAACTTGCAAGGACATCCGGAAGAATTTTGATCGGTAGGCGAGAATCCCGGTCTAGGTCTTTGCACAAACACAATTGCTTCTCCTTCTTGCGGATTGGGAGGACATTGGCATCGGAACCCTTGATGGAGGACATTGTAGAAGCTAAAGCGCCCGTGGTGGCGTATCAGTTGGTGCATCTCGGTGACCTTAGGCCGGACCCAATTGCAAGGCGAGAATTGAGGCCATTAGGAAGACTAAGCTGCGAAAGGAAAGGAAAAGCGATTCACCATTAGCAGCTTGGACACATTATACAATGTTAAGCCGTGATTGGCGCCAATTCCGGTTTAGCGAGGACTAATGGGTAGCGGATTAGCTATCAAAAGTCAAACCGCCCGAGAGGAGAGCTGGAAAATCTACTAAGTGTGAATGAAACAGTTTCACATGTGAATGGAGGTAATTTAGATCTACGAAGATTGATGAAAAATTTCTGCGACCTAGGCAATCCTTATAAAGGCGAGGAAAGTTAAATGCGTTCTAAACAAGAGGATCTGAACAAAATGAAAGATGCACAAAGGTTAAGCGGCGGCGGGCCGTCATTTACGAGATTTATACTACGGTTGAAATCATACGGCCATGGCGAAGCGGTATGAGGACACTAAGAAGAACACCTATGAACTAGAAGATGAGCAGGGACCTTGGATGCGGATCTAGGGCTTGAAGAGCCTTACGATCTTGAAAGCAATGGAGGCGCTAAAAACTTCTGGTCGGTCGAGGTTGATCTGTGACTGGCTGTGCAGTGATCGAAGGTCGGGAGGCGGCGGGCTTAATTGGAGCGTCGCGAGGAAGAAGAAAGCGGAAGAAGAAGAAAGGGCCGGTCTATTTATAAAGCGAGATAATTAACAAGCGCGAGAATCGAGGAGTTAAAAGCGGCGGATGCGCGTGATCGCATCTCGGTTTCGGGATAGCATTAAATGAAGGAATCTTCTTGTTGGGTTTCTTTATTAAGGATGGCGTCAAAGCGCCCGTTGCGGTGATCGGAGGATAGCGTCACGGTGGTTCAAGCGAGATGGCGGTTTCTGAAATATGAAGGAGATTGAGTTTCTGGAGATGTTGAAGATTAACATGAAGCGGTTCAAGTCAATCTGGGGCCTAATGTTGGGGATATAACTCTTGAATGTAAACCACATACAGAAGGGCAGGTTACCCTAAATCCATGATCGGGGCCTGAAGGCACGAGGCCCGAGCCGAGGCGGATTAGGGTCCATAAGTGTAAACCGCCTTAGTCATGTAAACTTGTGTTGTAAGATAAGAGAAGAGGCCGGCGGACACTTGTATGGCGGATCGGGACTCTGTAAACGGCGAGCGTCAACCCGTGTATATAAGGGGCGACCGTGGCGGTTTAAAGACGAACAATTCGAGGCTTAAGTGAAGCTATTGCTCCCTAATCGCGAAATCATCAATCCCATCACAACTAGGCGTGGCTTTACCTTCATCGAAGGGGCGAACTAGTATAATCCCGTGTCTTTGTGTCGCTTTAACCCTCTAAGTTAACTTGCGTCTGATGGCCTGCGACTAAGTCCTTTTACGAGGACATCTGTAGTGACAATTCCAGCAGTCACCCTTCCTAACAAACCGTTGTTTGGCTATGTTACCGCTTTACTCGGCCCTCTTATAGCGTTGTTAGTTGCGGTGAAGATGAAGTTTGTTCCTTGTTGGAACATGGAATCTTGTTCCTTGTTGGAACATGTTTTACTTGTTGGGATATCACAATATATCTTATATTATTAATGCATCTATATACTTGGTAAAGGGTGGAAGGCTCGGCCTTATGCAGTGTTTTGTTCCTCTTGCCGCCCTAGTTTCCGTCATATCGGTATTATGTTCCCGGATTTTGCGTCCCTAGCGGTCGGGTGATTTATGGGACCCCTTGACGATTCGCTTTGAATAAGACTCCTCCGCAAAGGCCCAACCTTGGTTTTACCATTTGCCTCACCACCACCTACATTTCCTTGGGAGTAATTAACCCAAGGGTCGTCTTTATTAGCCCCAGGGCCAATGCTTGTCTAAGTCTTTGGCCGAACAAAATAGGCTTGGGGCCCCTCGGAAACTTCGGGGTTTGGTTTTACTCGTGGATGTCTCATCGGTGTTGCCACTGAGAACAAGATATGTGCGGCTCCTATCGGGATTGCCGGCGCATCGGCGGCCTTCTTGGTCTTGTTTTATTCTTGTCGAAATGTCTTGTGGCCAGGATTAAGGGTGATCGGGTCTTCAGGGAGAAGAATATCCCGTTGATCGCGAGCTTATCATGGGCTAAGTTGGGACACCCTGCGAGGTATAAACTTTCGAGAGCCGTGCATGGTTATGTGGCGGATGGGAATTTGTTAATATCGGTTGTAGTAAACTTCGAAGCAAACTCTTCTAAAATACACCAACCGTGTGCGTGCAGTGAGTGTCTCTTTTGGGGTTGATCGAGAGGAGAACACGGTTTCTTGGGTTATGTTTGGCGTAAGTAGGAGTTCGAGGATCACTTCTTGATCATTACTAGTTGACGACCGTTCCTTTGTTTCTCTTCTCGCACTCATTTGCGTATGTTAGCCACCATATATGCTTAGTCATTTTTGCAACCTCACCACTTTACCCCTTCCTTTCCATTTGAGCTTTGCTAGTCTTGATACCCATGGTAATGGGATTGTTGAGTCCTCGTGGCTCCTGATTACTACACCACCGATTCTGAGTACAGAGTTTTGCGGCGATCATGGCGTGAGGCGATGTTTGCTTGTATTGGAGTTCTTCTTATGCTTCTTCTTGATCGAGGATAGGTTCGGTCGGTGACTGGGCTAGCTTGAGGTGGATGTCGTTTGAGTTTACTGTTTATGTTTCATCGTAGTCGGATGTTGATCTCTTGTTTATGATGTTGATGTATTCTTGTGGCATTTGTGCCTTATGTATGTATCCCCATCTATTATGTAATGTTGATGTAATGATATCCACCTTGCAAAAGCGTTTGATGTCTTGGGTCTATCCTTGGTGGGACCTTGAGTTCCTTTTGGATAAGGATTGCATATTAAGCGTGACAAGTTAGTATCGAGCCTCGACAAACCCTAGGAGCCCCCTTGATTGATCGTGTAGTTTGGCCGTTGTTGAGTCTAGAAAAAACTGTTTTGAGTCTAGTTATATCGGAGTAGGAATTCTTTTTACTCCTCGGCCCTTAAATCGCTCTGGTGAGGAATCTTGGCGTAGGTGTTTTGAATTACTCCTCTTCCCTTTCAAACTTTCTTTAGGATCCTTGATTGGTTTCCGTCGGCCCTCGGCTCTTTTCGTCCGGTGCATTTCTCGTCAAGTCGACTCGACCATCTTCATCTTTGCCAAGTTCAATCCTCGGTTCTTCCTCAAGCGTCGTTGTTTGTCCTTGTCAGAAGTTGTCCTTGTTTTTCCACCGCCCTCTCTTCTTCCTCTCGGAACCGGGTCGTGTCAGTATCCTTCCTACTCGTCAAATGCGAAGTCTTTGTTTTCTTTCCTCAATGATTTCAACGGTGTTCTCTCTTCAAGATATTCGTCGGTCCCCCTTCAAATTGCCTTTGTTTTCCGCCCTCCACCCTCTTCTTCCGGGCCGAGTCTCTTCGAGCATCAATTTCATTAAATGCGGAACCTCTTGATCTTTCGTAAATTATTTCAACGGTGAATTCTCGTCTTGTTAGTCATTCTTCATCCCTTTCTTTTCGGTGCACTCAATTCAAGTTTTTGGGTTGATCACATTCTTTTCCTCGGCTCAAATGTTTTCCTGCTTTCGTTCGCCTCTGCCAATTTATCCTTAGGAGTGTTCAACACATCTCGGGAGATTCGTCTATGTTTGAATTAATTGAGGTTATCACCTCATTCTAATATTTCAATTGTTAGGTGCATCATCTATCTCTTCAACAATCCTTAAGCGGTGTTTTTCTCTTGATGGGCCCTAACCCAGGTCTTTTCGAGGATCTTACGACTCTTCTAATTACGGAGTTATTCTCAATTCTTTTCAAGTGTGGCGTAGAATGGATCCCATCAGTCATTGCCTTCTCAAGATCTCTTTCAAATCATTTTCATTGTTGGCGCAACCTCTTCGTTTTCATTCTTAGGAGTACCTCAACAATTTGATTGGAGTTTCTCGTCGTCTTTCTCGACTTTGAAGATCGAAGAAGATTTTTCCTTTAAATTTTGTCCGTTCTCCAGGAGATTAGCGGTGCTAGCTCGATGTTATCCTATCTAATTGTTTCGATCATGCAAATTCTGCTCATCCATCGGAGTATTTCATAAGTTGTTTTCTATTTTCTTTCTCGGAGGCCATCATTTTGATTACCGTTATCCAATTAGCGATTGCCGTTCAAGTGTTCTTTATTCAGCTCATGATCTCTTTGTTCTTTTGCATCTAAATCCCCTCTAGTTTATTTGTTCTTCTAATTCTTCCCGGCGATTCTTTCTCTTTTCTTCGTTCATTGTCACTTCTTACGGTGGTTCGTTCAAGATTCTTTTCCTTGATTATCATTTTAATCCATTAGTTCTTCCGAATCCTCTAGGGGTTCATGAAGACCTTCTCAAGGTGGCGCTATATCTCTTCTCAATCCTTTTCAAGAAGAATAAGTATTATGCCAAATCCATTTCTTGTCATCAATTTAATTTGATGAAGGATAAGCATACAATAAATCTTATTCTTATTTCATCAAGTGATTAACCCCTTCCGCCGGAGTTTGTTCTTGAGGAATAAAATCTAGTTCCAAGTGTTCTCATCTTTTCTTTTAGGAGTTCAATCTTTTCCTCGGCCATCTTGTGGAACCTCCATCTAAATCATCCTGGCAGCTCATCTTATTCTTTCTTCCTTCATTCTATCTCGCCATCCTTTTTTGTTACCGGAGTTTTTCATGGTGGTTCTTCATGATTCAATTCATACTTCAAGAGTTCATCAAGATTCTTGTTGGTAGAGTTCAAGTACTTTCCTTCTTGCCTTTCGAAGTGCAAATAATTCTTCATTTTCTCCTGAAGTGGAGTTTTGCATTTCTCCGTTCTTCTCAGATACTTAATCTTTTCCGTTTGTGGTCGGCGATCACCTCATAATTTTGAGATGTTTTCCATAAGTCCACGACAAGCTTATTCTTTTCGTTGTTGAATTTTCTCAACAACTCCATTCAATCTTTTCTTCTAAGGTTGCTTTCTATGTCATTCGTGGCACAAGTTGTCATATTCTTATCCGTTCTTTTCATTCAACTTTTTCAATTCTTTCCGGAGGTTTTGTGTCATGTCTTCATCAAGTATCATTCCATCCTCTGAAGCTCGTGTTCTAGCCCTCCATGTTTCGGGAGTCTTTGCCTAAATCCTTCGGTCTTATCCGTTTCTTTTCTCATTCTAACCACTCGGTTAGAACAAGTGCTTTCATAGTCTGCTCGATTAGTGAGCTTTCGATTCTCGGCATTCTCGTCGTTCCTCTCGTTTTCTCGAGTGCTCTCGATTCTTTGATTCTTCTCTTGAGTTCTTGTTTCACCTCATCCTTTTCCCTTAGTCGTCTCGGTCCTAAGATCTCGGGGCGAGATCTCTTATTAGTGGAGGAGTGTTATGCGCCCGGATTCGATGTGCAGTGTCTTCGAGTTATTAGCGTCGTTGCCATGTCATGTGCTTGCGTGTTGCACTTTGCCATGTCATCATCGCATTTCATATCATGTCATCATGTGCATTTCATTTTGCATACGTGTTCGTCTCATGCATCAGAGCATTTTTCCGTTGTCGTTTTGCAATCGGCACTCCTATGTCTCCGGCGCTCCTTTTACCTCTTTTAGGTATGCGGGTGTTAAACTTTCTCGGAATGGCGAGGTTTGCCATGACCTTGGTATATGCCGGTGAACCGCATGTCAAGTTCGTGCCATTTGGAGTCGTTTGGTACTCAGCAGTTAGCAAGGTAACATAAAGTCCTCTTTGAGTTGCAGTAACCTCCTTCAAAGCGGCCCAAAACCCATCTAACTCCCTCCATGCTCTCGATGCGTTCGATCACGATCGCGTGGCAGCACCTCATTTGGACTCTCCTAGCTCCTCTACCTATAAATATGTGTCCTCCCGGATTTTTCGCGGATGAAACCCTAGCCTCCTTCTTCTCGCCTTGCGGACCGTCCGCCGGCCGGACACGTCATGCCGCCGTCCCTCGGCGAATCGGGCGCCGCATCACCGCCGACCCTCTCTCTCCTCTGCGCCCATGTGAGCCAGAACCAGATCCGGCCCCTCCGGATCCAGCAGCCTTGAAACTCCGTCCGTCCCCCTTGCGTCAGCGTCGCCGCCGTCGCCAATCGCTGGCGCCGCCCTAACCTCCGCCCCTGCCGCCGTTCGCCCGTCCGGCGAAAGCGCCATGCCGCCCGCCGCCTTGCGCCGCCGCCAACCAGAGCTCCGTCCGCCTCCTCCTCTCCCCGCGCCCTCGTCCCGGCGCCATGAACCACCCAGCCTTTCATGCGCCGCCTCCTCGCCGGATCGGGTCGAGGTGGATGAGATCACCGTCCCCAATCCAGCGCCTCCCTCCGTCCCGGATCTCCTCATCCACTTCCCACCTCGTCCGGTTGACTTTCCTCACCTCTGTTTTTCCCTAAGTCCCGTTTGGTGATAGTTTTCATGCATTTTCATCGCATCATAACTCTACGCATATTGCTCCGTTTCATCGTGTAATATGTCAAATCGTTCATCTCGTCGAGTACATCATTTCATCTCATTGCATCATTTTCATTTGAGCTCATCTTGATGCCGAAATGCTGTTGGAAGAGGGCTATGTGATGTTAGTTTGATTCTTATCGAACATGCAATTTTGTCATTTTGCCATGATTGATGTGTGCATCCTATGAACTTGAGTCCTACATGTGTTTTGTAATATGCCATGCCATCTTTACTGGGTGTATGCCATGTATTTTGTGATCTCTGTGGTGACTAGCACAAGCATGCAAACTAGGCTTCATGATGTTCTGATTTAGCCCTGTTTTCTTGATATTTTTATGCCATGTTAACTTGATGCTCTGAGAGAGATCCATGCTTATTTTGAGATACTTGATGAGGATGTTTTTAACATATGGTTATTCTCTATCCATCCATGCCCTTGTTTGCAATTATGGAGTGTCATAGCTTGAGTCAATCGAGCTCTACTTTTGCTATAAAATGTTTCCTGGCAGGTTGTTTACATGTTATTCAATTTTGCCAAGGTTGTTATAGTTGATCCGTGTATGCTATGATGTTGTTCTTGCCATGTATAGCTTCTATGCTATGTCTTCTTACTGTGAGTTGCCTTGCCATGCCATTTATTGCTCTGTGGTGAGTGATTCAAGCACACCAACATGCCTACTTGTTATCTGTTTATGCCATGCTCGATTTTGCACTAAGTGCTGAATCTGTTTATGTTTTGCTATATTCACATGCTTTTGCTGTATCTTGATCCTTTTTGGCTCATGGTCGATAAAGGACTTTTGTTCTATGCAATTAGTAGATTAATGCCATGCCTTTTTTGCATTGATAAGTTCTGTAACATGTTGTTTGATAGCTCTAAACATTGCAACTTTGATGTTATTTTATGCAAAGTCTGAGCTTATTATTATTTGCAATTTTGCCATGTGTGTTTGAGCATGTTCTAGTGATTTACGGAGATAGCTCGGTGTTCATGTTTTGTAATGCATTACCTGTACATCATGCCCATGCCTTTTGTTTTCACGTTTTGGTGCTGTAGCATGTTGTTTTGATGCTTGCAATATGCCTAGTTGATGTTTTGGACAGATTGTTGCTATAACTTGTATAGGGTGTATGTGTTGACCCGTTGCTCCGTTTTGAGTGTGCTCTATATGAAACTTGCTTGATTTTGCATGTAGTTTCGTATTATCATGTTGCATCCTTGTTTTGAGGTGTTTGCTTGATGTTTGAATGCATTTTGCATCAATGCCATGCTTATCTTGTTTTGCTCATATCTTCTAGGCCGTAGCTCGAATCTAATAAACTTTATATGTAACTTGACTAGAATTTCGTGTAGATCATCGTGGTGCATCTTAACTTGCTGTTTAACAACTTAAACTTAAGGTTTAATCAGATCTGGACCAATTTCAGAAATTTGCATATGAGGACTTCTAGGAATTGTTGTTGTTTCGGCCTCATTTAAACTTGCTTTGATGTGTTGCTCTTGTTTGCATCATCTCTTGCCATGAGTAGCCTCATCTAGCTTTGTCATGCATCATGTTTGTTGTGCATCATGTCTTGTTCATGTGTGGTGTGTTTACCTTGTTGTGTGCTTCTTGTTGTTAGTTCCTGTTTCGTTGCGATCGTGAGGATTCGTTCGTCTCGCTTGGTTAAACTTCATCAGTTCATCTTCTTCATGGACTCGTTCTTCTTCCTTACGGGATTTCGGCAAGATGGCCGCTACCTGGATCTCACTACTATCATTGCTATGCTAGTTGCTTCGTTCTATCGCTATGTTGCGCTACTTATCACTTGCTGCTCAAGCCTCCCAAATTGCCATGAACCTCTAACCTTTTGTCACCCTTCCTAGCAAACCGTTGTTTGGCTATGTTACCGCTTTACTCAGTCCCTCTTATAGCGTTGTTAGTTGCAGGTGAAGATGAAGTTTGTTCCTTGTTGGAACATGGAGATGCTATTCCTTGTTGGAACATGTTTTACTTGTTGGGATATCACAATATATCTTATATTATTAATGCATCTATATACTTGGTAAAGGGTGGAAGGCTCGGCCTTATACAGTGTTTTGTTCCCTCTTGCGCCCTAGTTTCCGTCATATCGGTATTATGTTCCCGGATTTTGCGTCCCTAGCGGTCGGGTGATTTATGGGACCCCTTGACGATTCGCTTTGAATAAGACTCCTCGGCAAAAGGCCCAACCTTGGTTTTACCATTTGCCTCACCACACCTACATTTTCCTTGGGAGTAATTAACAAGGGTCATCTTTATTACCCCCCACGGGCCGATGCTTGTCTAAGTGTTGGCCCGAACCAAAAAACTGCGGGGCTCCCTCGGGAAACTTCGGGGTTTGGTTTTACTCGTGGGATGTCTAATCGGTGTTGCCACGAGCGAGATATGTGCGGCTCCTATCGGGATTGTCGGCATGTCAGGCGGCCTTCTTTGGTCTTGTTTTATTCTTGTCGAAATGTCTTGTAGCGGGATTGCGAGGTGATCGGGTCTTCAGGGAGAAGAATATCCTTCGTTGATCGCGAGAGCTTATCATGGGCTAAGTTGGGACACCCTGCGGTATAAACTTTCGAGGCCGTGCCATGATTATGTGGCGAGATGGGAATTTGTTAATATCCGGTTGTAGTAAACTCGAAGCAAACTCTTCTAAAATACACCAGCAGGTATGCGTCTGGTAGTATCTCTTTTCGGGGTTGATCGAGAGAGAACACGGTTTCTTGGGTTATGTTTGGCGTAAGTAGGAGTTCGAGGATCACTTCTTGATCATTACTAGTTGGCGACCGTTCCTTTGTTTCTCTTCTCACTCATTTGCGTATGTTAGCCACCATATATGTTTAGTCATTCTTTGCAACCTCACCACTTTACCCTTCCTTTCCCATTTGAGCTTTGCTAGTCTTGATACCCATGGTAATAGGATTCTTTGAGTCCTCGTGGCTCCTGATTACTACACCACCGATTCTTGAGTGCAGGTTTGCGATGATCATGGCGTGAGGCGATGTTTGCTTGTATTGGAGTTCTTATGCTTCTTCTTGATCGGGGATAGGTTCGGTCGGCAGCCTAGGCTAGCGAGGTGGATGTCGTTTGAGTTTGTTTATGTTTCATCCGTAGTCGGATGTTGATCGCTGTTTATGATGTTGATGTATTCTTGTGGCATTTGTGCCTTATGTATATATCACATCTATTATGTAATGTTGATGTAATGATATCGCTTGCAAAAGCGTTTGATATCTTGGTCTATCGCTGATGGGACCTTCGAGTTCCTTTTGGATAGGGTCGCATATTGAGCGTGACAACTGGTCCCTTTCAACTTTGAGAAGTAGGTCTTCCTAGCTCATGTCTGCTACTGCTGCATCGATCAGAAAATTCAGAGTAACTTCCCTTGTTTTGCTTGTTCAGCATACACTTGTGCCTTTCATTTAGACGTCTGGATTTTCAGTTAAACGTCCGAACCAGCGACAAAGCACGCGAGAGTAACGGACGGGGCAGTATTATATTTGGCTAATGATTTTTCTTATATCCACCAGTTTTGCGATTAAACATGCAGCTCCCATTGGATGACTGGACAAGGAATTATTAGCGGCATATATGAGCATGTATGACAGTTCCGCCGTGCCATGATGCACATCAGAGGAGCCGGCTTGCCCGCAAAGGTTGGATGTTTTTCTCTCCCGAGCAGAGCAGGAGGAGCTGATTGGCTGAGTTGCTCGGTCGGCTGTACACTGCCCAAACAGATTTTCATCACGCTAAATGGGCTGTCACAGAAACGGGCTGGCTGCAGTGAAGAGAGGGCCGATCAAACAGCTTGGTTCAAATTTTCCTCCAGGTAGCTGCCCTCTAGGACAGTGAGCCCACAAAATTGCACAGATGGCCCAGGCGAGAATAGAATTGTGATCAGAGAGCCAAGGATTCTGAGAATGCAAAATCGAACAGACTAAACTGCTCAAGGCGTGAGAGGGCTGGGAACGAGCTCGGTTTTACTGTCCTAAATAAAACGCTAGTCTACACAAGAGATACTTTAATTGAAACGGTTACACAAAGCTTTGATTGCAAAGAATAAGTTACACACAGTTGGGAATTGACTAGAAATAACCGAATGGAAACACTATTAGTTTCTTTGCTTTGTTCTATTTTTTCGACGAAAGCACGATCATTTCTTAGCGGCTAAATCCAAAGCTATTTTCTAATATCCTTTTGATTCTTTCTGGCGGTAAATTTGTCACTGGATTTGATGTCACCGTATGTTTCCTTCCTGCCCTCTTAAATTTCTGGAGATAATAACAAGGACCAGAGCCTGGGCATATTCAGAGTCGAAGAATGACCAATGAGCGGCAATCTTCAGGCTACAGATTCTTAGTTGAGATTTGCATTGGTTCTATGAGCTCATGGTCATAGGGTCCGAGCCACAGCCTGGTAATGGTCATGAACCTCACAATACCACAAGTCAGCAATAACACCAGTATGATGACCTAACACGAGTGGTGCTGACGAAGCAGAGCTTCTACGGAAGCTGAGGAAGTACTTGATCCTGCTGGCAACTTTATCAGCCACCATTACCTACCAGGCGGGGGCGGGGCTGGCACAACCGGGTGGTCTCTGGGCCAATGTTTACAAGTTGACAAGTCGTTCAGCAGTTGAGACTCACAGACTAATCGTGTGTCGTGTCTAGTCTAGACTACTGCTGGATTAGTAGACATGGTACTGTAGCACACAACTTGCAGTAATCAATTACTAAAACCTAGTATTAATTTTAGTTTGTCATGGCAAAAACATCTAGTTAAGTTGCCATGGTGCTTGAATTAAACTAGCCATGGGCCATGTAGGAAGTTTGCCATGTTGGAAAGAAAAAATATATATGTTGGAAGAAAATAGTGGCAAAAAAGAAAACAAAATGATGGATGGCAAGTTTGCCTTGATTGAGAAACATCCATAATTTGCCATGTTTTAAATTAGAGCAAAAGTACATTTGCAAAATGTGAAGATGGTCCTAAAGAATCTACCATGCCAGTACATTTTAAGTTGCCATGGCAAGACACATCGTGGTTAAGTAAACTATAATATAGTGAAGTTGCCATGGTGCTTGAACTAGACTTGCCACGATCCATTAAAATTTTAACATGGTCCATGTAATAAATTTGCCATGTTAGAGGAAAATAAAAATAACAAACATTTGATGAAGATTGTGATTTTTTGTTTTTTGAAGAATGGCAAGTTTGCCATGATTGATAAACTTCCATAATTGCCATGTTTTAGAATTTGCCATGCGCCCATGCTTTAGAAGGGAAAAAATACATTTGCCATGTGACGATGGTCCTAAAATTTACCATGACAATACATGTTAACTTGCCATGGCAAAAACACGTCGTAGTTTCGTAAAAAAATGTTACAATAATCATTTCAATTTTTTTTGAATAATTTGTACTGCACACATGGCAAATTTGCGAAGAACTGTTGTATTCCTACATAGAAGCATGACAAGTTATGTAAAAATGTAATGAACCAAAGAAAAAGACACAAGCATGGCAAATTTACCAAAAACATGGCAATTATGTAAAAAAACTGTAATAGTACGCTAAAGAAAAGACAAAATCATGGCAGATCAGAAAAATAATTTGTTGACCAATCGATTGTTTGATTACAGTAGCAGCAGCATCACTAAATTAACCATGGCAAAAAAGAAGAAATTGACAAGCCAAAAAATCATGGCAGATCAGAAAAATAATTTGTTGACCAATCGATTGTTTGATTACAGTAGCAGCAGCATCACTAAATTAACCATGGCAAAAAAGAAGAAGTTGACAAGCCAAAAAATTTAGGTGATATGTAGTTAAATCACTGAATAAATATGACAACTTCGCACAAGTGTGTAAATTAGTACTGTACATCTGAAGGAGACACACTGAATATAGTGGTAAGCTAGATCTAGTAAACTGAGCATTCTAGAGCAGCAAAATGCATAAGCATAGCAGCAGCAAACAAACGCTAAAAATGATCTGTACTGAGAGGAGGAGAAGCACTGACGGGCGACGAAGGACTGATGACGCGTGCTCTTCCATGCGCGGCGACGGAGCAGGAAACGGCGAAGACGATGTAGACGCACCGGTGCTCCTCCATGCTCGGCCACCGCGGACCCTTCCGTGATACTCCTCGTGCGGCAGCCGCGGAGCGCCTCTGCTCCTCTAGACGCAGCAACGGGCAGCCTGATGGCTCCTCGTGCAGCTTGATGGCTCCTCTAAACGCATCGATGGCTTCAAGCGGAGGGCACGCGGGAGGCGGCCTCTTTGACCGGTGGCAGCGCGACGGCCGGCAGGGACGACGAGCCCACAAATCTCCACCACCCAGCACCTCGGCCACGGTGACCGGCAACCACCACACACGCGAGGCTATCTCCGCCACCGCCAACACGGTGCTGCGCACCAGCATCGCCGCCGAGTACTGCCTCCGTCCGCCACCGTCGAAGATTCGAATCACGGCATTGCCGCATGCCTCCTCCTGCTCCTCGTCTCCGCCGCCTACGCATCCTCTCCCCGGCATCGCACACTTGGGTACGGCGCAGGGCATCTAATCGCCGACTGGCTCGTCGCCGACCGCCTGGCCGTCTTCGCAAGAGCTCTCTCCCTCTATCCCATGCGCGAGGAAGAAATGGCTAGAGGGTGGGGAACGGAGAAAAGGATAAGGGAGAGAGAGAGAGGTGTCGCAGTGCGGGCGTTCGGGGACGACGCCTGTTTTTCCGAAGGGCAGTACTCTGCGCCCCCGCACCGGCGCAAGTTTCGGCCGGTCCAACCCGAGCCGCTTGATCTGGACAGCGGAGCCGTCGGATCTGTCCGCATGTCCGCTTCGTCATCCTCGCCGGGAAAAAAAGGGAAAAAGCGCCGCCGTCATTTCGCGGGGATCCCTGCGCTTAGCCCCGCTGCCCTCCTTTGGACCCTCGTTGCTCCTGCTGCGCCGGTGCTCGCAGCCCTAGCGCTTGTTGGCGAAGCAAAAGCGTCGCCGCCTTCACATACCGTGAAAGCAAAAATGCGGTTCGACAAAATTGAGCAGCGGTTGGAGCAATTTTTAGGCTGGTTCGACAAAAATCGAAACAAAAATAAAAAGGGGTGGTAGCAAAAACTCCGATGCTTGAGCAAGGCTCTGGTAGTAGCAAAATGGCAACTCTGTAGTAGCAAAATTCCGAGGCGGTTGCAGCAAAAAAAGCCATCGCCGCTGGTGGATGTAACAAAAATTATCTTGGTTCCAACAAAATCAAAAAATGATTGTAGCAAAAATTTCTTCGTTTCAGCAAAATCAAAGCATGGTTGTAGCAAAATTATTTGGAAAAAACAGGCTATGTCATGGAGATGGATGTAGCAAAAATCACAAAACAAACAATAGTAACAAAAACCAAAATGGTTGTAGCAAAGTGGTTTGCTGGTTCTAGCAAAAATCACCATGATAGCAGATTTGAGGTGAGTGGGTTGTAGCAAAAACATGGGTCGGTTCAGCAAAAAGGAATATGGTTCGACCAAAATGCCTTCTTGTAACATCCCCAACCAGTGGTTCGACCAAAAAATCCAGTAGAAGGTTGAAGCTTTACCAACAAAATGGTTACATTTGTCGGATGGCATCTGGTGTCGCTGTTGTAGCACTAAGTGACCGTTTCAGATAAGCAGCGAGTTGTGGATCTGGTTGTAGCCATCGCATCACGAGATTCGAGGAGGCGGGGTGGGGGGGGGAAAGGGAGGGCGTGGGAGGAGATGCAGCGGAGCAGTAGCATGGGTGGAGGAGCTCATAGGAGCATGGGAGGCGGAGGTGATTTCTCCGTGACTTGATTTGGCCGTTATTTGGAGGTAGGAGATGAAAGCAGGGTGAATGAGTGGGCGAAGCGTCTGCGCGGATAAGGGCGAGAGGCGGCGGTTGTGGGCGGTGGGCTGGGCTATCATAGTCATGTGGGCACCGGGCATCGTTTTTGTTCAAGTGGAGTCGTACTAGTCGCGCCGGCCGTGAAGCGTTCGGTAGGTCTTGGCGATAAACGTTCCCTTTTAGAAGGCGATGCTAGAGTCTTTGCCGCCGAACCTAACGCTTCGGCGGTTCAACCCTAGCCATCGGATCGGCCGTCCGTCCGTTAGATCTTTATCAATCGGATCGTCATCTTTCTCCGTGGCCAGACGAAAAAGAACCCGTCTCGCCGTGACGCGCGTTTTCCTCGTCGCCGCCCTCGCCCTTCTCCCGTCTCGATCGCCCCTCGCCGCCCGTCTTCGCGGCCGCATACAGTCGCCGGTCCCGACCCTCGTGGCCGTTCGTCACCACTTCCGTCCATGCAACAACCGCCCCATGTGGTTGTAACCAGTAACAAGCTATTGTAGCTCCGATGGCGGCAAAAGCTCACGGTGTGCTCATGGCGCTCATCCCGCTTGCACAAAAGTTCGGCGCCGGGAAGATGCCGATCTTGCAACCTCGCGAAAAAAAACTACTGGCCCGACAATAGGAAAAAGCTTCAACCGGCTAAAAAAAAATCTTCAACCAGTATAGCACTGGAGCTATGGATGACCAAGAAAAGTTACAACGGGTGACAGAAAAAGCTTCATCTAGCGATGAAAAAAGCTTTATCCGACTATAAAAAAGTTTCAACCATGGAAATAAAGCCATGGACCCCCAAACATTTCCCTTTTCCGAATGGGAACAAAACGTGACGTGGTGCACCAGGTTGCTTTACGATTTGTGCACTAAATCCAATGGCGTTGAGCGCGTTCGGGATGAGCTGATAAAACGCGGTGCGTTACGGGGGTTATCGATTTCGTAAGAGAAAGGGACCTGGGGGCTTACCTACTGACGCTACGACGCCCCCGTCTCTCTTGATGGCCGGCGGGAAGAAATGGCTGGCGGCCCCGCCTGTCGGACGCGAATGTTGTGTGGTCCCTGCGCCGCACATGTCATCTTAGACCACCAAACGACAGGCGCCGGCGTTCGCCTCCCCACCTCGCCGCCGAGCGCCTGTACGCGTCGCCGGCGCGAACAGGCTTCCGATCTCGCCATGTGCTCAACACGGCTAGCGCCGTTCGGCAGAGGAGCGCGCGGCCTTGAGGCCAGGCACGCTGCTCCGACGAACGGGGCTGCCGCACCGCCATGGCCGGCGTGCTTAGGGTTTGACCCGGTGCTGGTATTGGTCGATAGGAGCCGTCGGCTCGATCCAACGTCGGAGACCGGCGGGCAGCTCCGAGCGGGCCTTCGGGCATTAACGGGCCAAATGTATCCGTGGGCTACGGCCCAGGCTGTACTGGCCTGGCTAAAATAAAACGCAAATCCTGTGCCCTATAGGAGGTCCCAGTTTTTACAGATGCTAAAAAAACTACTACTGTTTTTATAGAGAACCAGTTAGCTATAAACGTGTTTTAGATTCTAACCAACTAAAACTTTGTTGGGCCAACCTAAATAATTCTTGGATAAGGAAAACTTGGTTCTTGTAATATACAAAATTTGAGTTTTTAGAAAAAAAAAAACGACTTCAAGACGTTTTTGTGCAAACGCCGTTTTAGAAAAACAGGTCTGGGTTGTGGTGTGTGGCGTGGCGTGGCCGTGGAGCTCCATGGAGAAGAATGTCTTCCATCACGAGGCTAAGGCCGATGTCGGCGCCAGCGCCAAAGACTTACACAACAACAACCAAAATGGATGGGGCGGCGAACAACACCGATGGACGGCGGCTGCACCATGTGCGACCACGGTGCCGCGACCTTGTGGTCCTCTCTCAATGGCCAGCTCCCGTTTTCCTCAAGAACCTGGGCGTGACATCCGGCGATCGTCGTGTAGTCCGACATAGCGCCATCATCTGGTTGGCTGCAATGGAGTCGCGCGCGACACCATGACGGCGAGTACTACCGCAGCACCGGCGTACAACAACCCGAGTAGATCTGTGCGGGGATGGCGACATCACGGTGGGTGAAATGCCACTGTCGGTGGCGCCGCGATGTGATCGTGTCGCCCGGATGGAAGGCTGGCAGACTCTATGTCGGTCTGGCGACCTCGGCGACCAGGAAGCACCATAGGCGATGCGTGCATGGAATCGTTGTGGCGAAGGGGCGGCAAGATGGGCGAGTCTGGAAGGAGCTAGGAAGGTTCGACAATGGCGGTCGAATGGGAAAGCATGAAAAGGTCATCTGAAAACTTATTGAGGCGGTTTATTCGGTTTCCCAGTTCGTTGGTCAGTTTTGGACGGTTTATTTGGTTTTCCTTTTTCTGTTTCCTTTTTGTATTTTTTTTTTCATAAATCGTTTTTCAAATTCATGAACTTCTTTAAAAAACTATGAACTTTTTCAAATACGCAAACTTCTTCAAAATCAATGATTTTTTCAAAACTGGGTTGAGTAGGTGGTGCCATTAATCTATAACAGAAATATGCAAAACACTAAGACATGTATTCATGAAGAGTAATTCAAATTAAATATTTTAAGAAGAATATTACTCACACTAAAATCAACAACCCTCCGTTGATACTTAGTGATTCAAGATCCAAGACCAACATGTCAACTGTTCATGAATCTCGAATTTAAAAACAAAAATGATTCATGAGCTGGCCCATGTCTGGGGCATCTGGCCCTATTTTCTTCTTTCATTTTTTTGTTTCTTTATTTTCTTCTTTTCTTACTTTGACAACTGTTTATGAATCTCATATTTGAACAAAATTGTTTGTATTTCAAAAAAGTTATTAATTTCAAAAGGTTCATGATTTGATTTTTTAATGAATTTGAAAGATGTTAGGGATTTCATAAAATGTTCATGAATTCAAAAAAATCATGATTTTTTGAAAAAATGATCCTAAAATTCAAAAAGTGATGTAATTTTCATTTTCCATTCCCAAATTTATAAAAGAGTTCATCCATGCAAAATAAGTTTGCTGATTGCAAAAATTCATGAATTCAAAAATGTTTGTCAAAAATTAATTCATGAATATAAAAAATTATCAAATTTCAAAAAATGTTTTTCTATTCAAAATGTTGTGAGTTTCAAAAAAGTTCATAATTTCCAAAAAAATCAAAAATTTGTAAAATATATTTCTGAATTCAAAAAATATTCACAAATTGGAAAATGTTCAGAATTTTAAAACAATGTTGAGTATTCATAAAATGTTACTTAAAAGTGAAAAATATTAAATAAAGAAAAGGAAAGGAAAGTGTTTAGAGCAGGCGGCCATTAAAGTTTAGTCGGTCACCTCGCTAGCTCTGTGAGCAGGTGGATCCACCAGACCACCGTCCTTACCTGTCGAGTCGAGCCGAGCCACACCGCCGCTACTTTATCCTCTTTCCCTTATCCCCGCTTAGGTGCCTTCTTCCTCCTCCCAAAATGCATCTCACCTCAAAGCATCCAACGCCATGGCCATGGCGAGCTTCCATGATTTACTTCCAGCTCGGCGCCACACCTAGCAACAAATCAGGGCCATAGAGCTTCAATCAGCGATCAGCGGACTACAACCGTCTATTTGGTGAGCTGCATCCAGCGGCGGTAAGGCGGCGACTGTCTGAACATAAGAGCTGCATACAGCGGCGGCGGCTGCAATCAGCTGCGCCCGACAGGAGTTACAACTATGCGTTGAAGTTGCAGCGGCTTTTGGTAGAAACTACAAGGTTGGACGTTGAGGCGATTATTTTGCTGGAACGGAGGTATTTTTGCTGGAAACAGGTAAATTTTGTTTCAACACATGTTTTACCTAAATTTCCTACTTGCTCAGTTTTGGTTTTGCTAGAACCGAGATTCCTACTTGCTCAGTTTTGGTTTTGCTGGAACGAGTTTGATTTTGCTGGAACAGTGGTAAATTTTTGCTTCAATTAGTTTACCTAATTTTCTAGCTTTTCGGGTTTTCTTTGGAACGAAGTTATTTTCTTTGGAACTGTTTTTGATTTTTCTTGAATGTATTTTTGGGCTGAGTTTTGGTTTTCGCTAAAACTAGGTGGTGCAGGTCGGCAGCGGTGGCGAGCGGAGATGGCGCCGTCGTGCTATGATGGGCTGCGTGATTTGATGGACCGACTTTTGTTGAGTTGCTCGGCAAGGCGTGGTGTTGGAGCAGCGACAAGATGAGGAGGCGCTGGCACTGCTACTTCAAGCTGTGAAGAAGCGGGGAGCTGCGATCGGCGATGATGGCGGTGGCCGTGGAGGGGCCGCCGAGGCAGCGAGACTCCGGCTTTTTTTAGCGATTAAACCAAGCTTTATTCAGAAAATTCCACAAGGTGTGGGATACAAGCGCTGATTATGGGATTGGCCTAGCCACAGATGGCGCCCTGGTGAAAGCATGCTACAATTGCTCATTCGGCCCCTGGGCGGTGTTGATAACATTCACGGCGCCCTTAGCATCGAGGCCACTAGCACATCCACGGAGGTTTAGGTCTTGGGCTAGGGCTAGTGCTTCCCTACGCTATCGTCTTGAGTGCTGGGTCATCGACACCTGCTATTCAAAACTGAGCTCCCCAAGAATACTCCGTTAGCATCTCTGCAGACCGCCACTGCGACTCCTCCTGTGCCCTTACCACATGCAGCGTCGACATGTATTTTGGCTACCCCCAAAGGAGGAGCTTTTGGTCGTTGGTTTTGTTGGGCTGCACCCGCTCCTCGCCTTGATGTAGTCGGCACTAGCTCTCGAATCAGTTCAAGCTCTTGTATAAACCTTCCGATGAATGCGTGAGTGCTTTGTGTGCTCTGAAATATTCCTCCGTGAATAGCTTTGTGGACTCAGCTGCTCTTGTGGCGAGGGGAGCAGCGAGCAATGGATTTGTGACAGGGCTGCATCCTCTCCTTTTTTCTTTTTTCTCCCATGCGTGTTCAGATCACGAGATCTTGAGGGCAAAAAGCTTCGATCTGACAGTTGGTAGTCAGCGAAGCGGGCCTACGGGATACAACGGCCCAAATTTTCAGCGGTGTGCGTAGCACTATCAATAGAAAAACAAAGAAAGAAGAAAAAAAGGAAACTGAAAATTAGAAAGAAAAGAAAAAATGAACTTGAAAAAGGAAAATAAATAAATGGAAACTTTAAAGAAAATAAAACAGAATAAAATAAAAACAAAAAAGATAAAGAAAAGAATAAACCAAAAACAAAGGGAAAAACAGTTCACGGAAGGTTCTTCATGAGGAAGGCGGATTTACCGCGTGTGTCTAAGAACATGGCGGTGGACATCAATTAGCGTTCTTCCGATTAATATGCGGTGTGATATTGGCAGAGGCGAAAGCTGCACTCGTACAAATGTCAACACCATTTCCTGGACTGCACATGCATGGGAGTAAGAGGTCGGACTGAAACTTTAACCCACGCGAGCGGCTGCGAATGAAGGCTGCTCTATACTAATGCCCCCAACATTTAGATATGGAGGCTCACCAGCTTGCTTTAGAACACGCTTTAAAAATTACGCTGGACGAGAAGTGTACAACTACTCTGTTTTTTTTTCTTTCCAGAATCATACAACTACGCAAATAAAATGAATTGGGGGTCTGGGGCTGATCTGATGTGTACAGGACTTGACGTGAGGTTCTTCAAATAAATGCTCCGCTCAGAGTAACATTTTTTTTTTTTTTGACAAATGGTCAGAGTAACAATTTAATTGCTTGGCAATCTACAATGTACCTAGTGTAGTTTATGTTCCTGTTGTAAATTGCAGATCTGATAAACTGGTTTTAAGGTTTCAATGTGAATAAGCTTGTTGGGTCAATCCATTTAGCTATGGAAGTAGTGTGGGCTCTTTTGTTTTACATCAAACTTTTTATCTGCGAAAAGATTGGCTTGCCTTAATTTTTCCGTCCTAAGGGCGCCGTGGGTGGCGTCTCAAAAGCTGAGCTGCCGGCGTGCAGGCGGCACCCCGTTCGGAGTTAGGTCTTTGGCCGACTCGAGCCTTTGGACAAAACCTCCTCGGCCACCTCATGGCGGGAGTCGGCTTGTGAATGCTCGACATAGGAGGCTCCAGTCCACTCACGATAGCGAATCCTTAATAGCGGCGAAGGAGGAGACACGTCGTGGAGTTGCTAGCAAAGCCTTAGCCCCATACCCAGTGTGTACTCGGGATGAGATACCACAATATTCTGAGTTTGGCGGGGCTAAGCGCTATGTTTCTCCACAAGTGAGAAACCACAAAGACACAGTATTTATATAGGTTCAGGCCGCCATGGTAGCGTGAAACCCTCGTCCTATTCTTATTGATACCAAAATGTGTATGTTGGGGGAGGGGGTACAAGTGTGGGAGTATTACAAAAGAGGTGATAGGGTGTGACCAGGTGGTGTCGGGTCCTAACTAGAGTGCTGATCACTCCTAAGTCTACTCTTCTAGGCATCTCTTGGGCGACTTGAGACTAGTATTCTTCTTGGGATCCGTGGGTGTATGCTTGTGCATGGGTATTCGTTGCCCCATAAGCACTCTGGAAAAAGGCTTATAGGTGGCCTCAAATTAGTGGCGAGTGTTGCCAGGAATCCGCCACATGACTATTTTGGAATAATTCTGATGGCAGGTAAGAAGTTGTGCATACAGCTACTTGATCTGCTGTGGCCGAGTAATTCTTGCCACCCTGCCACTCGTAAATTCTTTCATAATGGAGTAGTTGGCAAAATTATTCAATGTGCTTGCAAAAATAAGGGCCCACCATAGGTCTTTAGCTTAGTTGTGGTGGCAATATTTATCACCATACAAGATATCCTACCTTGCGGGCCAAAGTTACAGAGAAAATTGTTGTGGTGGATTTCAGTTTCTACCGCCATTGCTAGGACAAACAATATTGGAGGTTACTTGTTTCGCCGCCTATAGGATATTTTATTATGCAAGGCACGATCGACAACACTTAGCGAGGTCGCATAAGTGGAGTGCAGTGATCTGATCGCTCCTCCTCAAGTTTCTTCTTCCTTTCAGAGCAAGCCTCTCCTTCTTCCTCTTACTCCTCTCTCCATTGGTCATCCTAGCCACTCTCTCACCTCCTTAACCTTGTGGGACCCACTTTTCCATGGCATAGCCACTCCACGACCCATCATGATTGACCACTCCATTAAATAAGACACCCCACCACCCTTTAACCCTCCTATCTACACTACTAGAAAAAGGGCTATAGATGGGATTGACACTAATGGCCTTTTGAAAAGATGGTGCGCCATTAGTATACTAATAAGCGCACCACCTTGATGCGCCATTAAGTTTAAACTACTAATGGCGCACCATGCAAAGGTGCGCCATTAGTATCAAATATTTTTTAACTAGTGCACCTGTCCAAACATACTAATGGCGCATCCTGCCCAAGTGCGCCATTAGTAGTTATAACTACTAATGGCGCACCCGGTGGGTGCGCCATTAGTATAAATTTTTGAACTAGTGCGCCTATCAAACATACTAATGGCGCATCCTGCTTAAGTCGCCATTAGTAGTTGTAACTACTAATGGCGCACCATCTGAGAGGTGCGCCATTAGTAAGTGAGCAACAACAAGATATTTGGGACAACCTCTCCTACCCACACACTCACTTTCTCCCCACTTCATTCTCTCCACCTCCTCCTTGTCTCGGGTGCCTCCTCTTTTCACCTCATTTCCACCATAGATTCATTCAAATTAAGTGGTTAAATTACCTTGTTTTAATAGGTAAGTAAAGGGGAAGCTATATTTAGGTTGTTCTCCTACAACAATGTGCTACGCACTTTTACTGACCTAGCTAGATCTATGTATGTTAATTGTGTTGCATATGTTTGTGGTGTTGCATATGTGTTTGTGTTTGGAGGTGTGGGGTATTTGAAATCGATAGTTGCCAATATTTTGCGGAATGTTGATTCATTTCCGTTTAGCGAAATTTTGGCATTAAGCATTCTTTTGGTCCTATTTTAGGAAAGTCATGCCAAATTTTGTTTGGTTCTAAAATATCGTTTTGCTCTACCCATGGGCGACCATGGTCGCCACGATGACCGAAGGCATCGTGAATAGGTTTGAGGTCATGAAGGCGAGATGCTTCAAAAGAGCGAGGCGGAGATAAGATGTCCGTGTCGAAGATGCAAGTGAAGAGCCTTATTGCGGACCCGGTTCGGGCAGGTGCGGGACCACCTGCTTTGTGCGTGGTTTCATGGATGGCTATCGATGGCAAGGTGATGAAGATGACTACTGAAGTCGTCCATGCGGGCGGGCGAAATGAGGAAGGGCAGCAAGACAACCACGCGGCTCGGTAGGCGAGAAGGCGAAGAATCCCGGGAGATGATCACGGTGTGATGCTGTACACAGTCATCATGTAGAAGATGCGGGACATGATGATGAGGAAGATGCGAACGGGCGGCGGGCATGATCATGAAGATGATGATGCGGGCGGACGACGGGCTGGACCATCGATGGGCTGGGTGCGGGGACCCTCATATTCAAGAGCTGCTTCTCAAGCGGACGGATAACGCCAAACTGCCGCTTGAGAAGAAAGCCAAGATGGATCAACTTGAGTTAGGCGGTTACTCCATTGTATGAAGGATGGAGGCCGAGGATACCATACGAAATGCGCGCTCATGGATGCGGAGATGAAGGTAAAACACAAAATGACCGGCGCGTGCCGGCGAGAACATGTCATTACAGCACGAGCACGTCTTCCCAAAGGGAACAAGTGCCCGACCAGTTTGGAGGCGAAGAAAATGCGTGTGTCCTCTCGATTTACCGCCCGTGAAATACCATGTGTGCATGAACAATTGCATCATTTATCGGGACGAGCAGCGAGTCTACCATATGTCGGTGTCTTGGCGTCACTCGATACAGAAAGGAAGAAAGCTCCTCGAAAAGTGGTGTGGTACTTTCCGATCACTCCTCGTCTGCGGCGCTATTTCGCGGACCCTAAGGTAGCAAAGCTCCTGCGTTGTACAGCGGATAGGGAGGAGAAAAATCGAGAAGATGGCGCAAATGATCAGGAGATAGATAAAAAAGACAAGATCTGGAGTCACCCTAAGGATGCGAGCGATGTGGCGTTGAACTTAAAGACTCGAATTTGGGAGCGATCCAAGGAACATCGTCTTTGGTAGCGAGCACCGATGGAGTCAATCCGTTTGGCAGCGAGGAAAGCACACACTACGCACCTGGCACGTGTTTGTGCGGATGTACAACCTTCCCCACTGGTTGTGCATGAAGAGAGAATACATTCACATGAGTATGCTAATTGAAGGGCGAAACAACGAGGAGCGACATCAATCTATGTCTGGGCTCTTGAAGAGGAGCTTGACCGCGGCTGTAAACGCCATGTCATGGGGCGCCCGCAGAGAAAGAATATTTCCCTATGAGGCCGCCTTGCTCACGGCGATTTGCACGACTATCTCGATTCACGGATATCTCGCGGGGCAGGTAGTCCACGGTTTTCTGGATCGCGTAAGGTGCATGGATGACTGGCGTATCGCCCGACTAGATAGAGATCCGGGTCTTGAAACCGTGTTCATGGGACATCGAAGGTGGCTTCGCGGCGATGACCCGTGGAGAAAGCGCAAGGATCATTCGATGGTGAAACCGCGAACCCAGCAGCCCGTGTCACGAGGCGGCGAGAAATGAACAAGCTGTTGAAAAATTGGAAAGACGCTGCTTGCCGGAAAAAAGCAAAAGGCGCGAGGCAGGAAAAAAAGCGAAAAGCGCGAGGCGCTTTCTGAAGGTGGAAAGCGAGGTCTGTTTACGGGACTTACCCGTCTTGGAAGATCCACGTGTGCCTCAGCCCTGATGTCATGCATATCACGAAGAAGAGCGTGTGCGAGTACGCGGTACCACCTCAACATGCGGAGAGGACCAAAGATGGGCGAAAGCAAGGCGGACTTGAAATCAATGGGCATCGGGCGGGAGCTTCACGCTATATATGATGATGATGATGATGATGATGATGATGATGATGATGATGATGATGATGAAATGACGGGACCACGAAGAAGTCGTCGCAAAAGGCAAAAAGGCCAAAAGACCCGAAATGACT